>PITA01003212.1:0-143559 GCA_004023965.1 Spilogale gracilis
GGACTTGGAGGGAGGGGGGTGGAGGGATGGGAGAGCCTGGTGGTGGGTACTGGGGACACCTAAAGCGTGGAGCACTGGGTGTGGGGAATGGGGAATGAATCTTGAAACACTGGAAAAAAAAATTTTAGTAACAATAAAAAAAAATAAATAAATAAAAAGAAGTGATTTGCATCTGTAAGTGAAATACAGATCATTTTCTCTAAACCACCCCCTCCATTTTTAACAATAAAAAGAGGGCATACATGACAAATATAGACATAGTTCGTTTATCTACTTTTATTTTTCTAAGGTCCGAAGAAAGCCTGTTATAAATAATTTGCGTTGGAGTGCTGACTCATTTCTGTGTTACTTTAAGTAGAAGGGACAAATTCAAAATACCCAGTATGTTTTAAGACCTGTATGAAAGAATCAAAAATAAAATAAAATAAAAAAAGAAAGAAAAGAAAGAATCAAAAGTGCTTCAGACTGTATTCAGATAAAATTCCCTTGACTAAAAATGCTAAGGAATTCTAGTGTTCCATAGTACAAGATACTCTTTCATCTGTGAAGTGGCAGTTAGGTTCTCAGAGGATGGTTGGGGATGGGAAGGGCTGGGTTTGATCGCAGGGGCTTTGGCTATAAGTGAATTTAAAAAGTGAGCATTCTAGCATTTCATCTGATAGAAAGCCTTTCTGGAGAGATGTGCATGATAAAATCCAAATACCATCTCAGGGATTATCAAACAATGAGTGTTCTATCCCTGCCCTCCTCCTTTTTTAACTTGCTTTATGGATATGGGTGTGGTAAATAATCACTAACTCTCTTTACCCTCAGCACACTGGATGATTTTTCAAAGAAAATTATGAGAAATGTGTCAGGTCTGAATATAGGATAAAAAGAGGAAGTCAGAAACACACAAATTAAAGGGCCAAAGTTACAGAGAAATAATCACAGCTCTGCACCATCTTTCATATGCATAACCTCTTCATCCCTTCTCCCAGACTCAACTCCACAGAAAGTGGGAGCAAAACTCTGCAGATTGCTACTAGATCATTTTCCTTATGGTAGCCCTCTAGGAGAATGGAATTTAATACTACATAAACATGTAATTAAAACTGGGGTTTATTTTTGGATGTACACACATTCTCTCAATGAGAACCACAAATAAATTCTGATCTATGCATCAGACTGTTATTTTTTTTTAAAGATTTTATTTATTTGACAGAGAGAAACACAGCCAGAGAGGGAACACAAGCAGGGGGAGTGAGAGAGGGAGAAGCAGGCTTCCCGCCGAGCAGGAAGCCCGATGTGGGACTCGATCCCAGGTCTCTGGGATCATGACCTGAGCTGAAGGCAGTCGCTTAACCAACTGAACCACCCAGGGACCCCAGACTTATTCTAATTCCCCCCTTAGAAGAACTCCCTCCAAAGAGAGTGCAATATCTGTGGATGAGAAGTGTTTCCTATTCTCTGAGGCTAATCCAGTTCAAGAGAAAAACACTTATCCTCAAAGGGAAAGTTCATCAGGAATGTTGATTCAGCCTTGCCTACAAAGAGTTCTCCAGGGTCTTTAGTCCTATCCTAGTCACTCAAGGAATTTTCTCAGATACCTCTTTAGAGAGTAGGAAGGAGAATAAGCCATGGTTATGCAGGGAGTACTCTTGCTTGAGTAAACATTTTATGATACATTCTGAAATTGATGGAACAAAACAGAAATCGTTTTTTTTTCTCCCTTCCTTCTTTATATCTCTCCCTCCCTTCCTTTCCTCCCTTCCCTTCTTTTCCTTTCCTTTCCTTTCCTTTCCTTTCCTTTCCTTTCCTTTCCTTTCCTTTTTCTTTTCTTTTCTTTCCTCCCTCGCTCCCTCCCTCCCTTCCTTCCTTTCTTCCTTCCATTATTGCCTTCAAAAATGCACTGCCAAATCTCCATCTCCTTAAATAAATGTTTAACATATTCTCTAACATTCTCATCACTTTCAGTATTAAAAACTTGTCCAGTCCAAAGCAAAATGTTTATCCTATCCTCTCCACACATCTACTCAAGGTACATACACTGGAGAGGCTTGGAGAATGAGGGAAGTGCTGATGGAGGACCTGCACTTGCTGATTCATTGCTCCATTTCAGCATTTAGAATAGTCTCCCCTCATCTTATCTTCTTCCTCTTCCTTTTAGGTCCTCTTGAATGTGGTCTGTTAGGGCTGGGATGGGACAGATTGTGTTGTCAGTCTGTTCCTGGCTATTGTTGTATCCCTCATTACTCCTGACTCTTTCCTGATGCCCTCCATTTGTCAGACATGGAAAATGTTTGTTCTCCATGGTAATAAATGAGTCTTTTGGAAAGGCCAAGAGTGGGTAAGGGTGACTTCTCACTGTATAACTCCCTGATATAGGAGACGCTCAACGTTTTAGAATCACCTACCTCCTCCCGCCCCTGGCCATATACCCTACAGTCTCAGTATACCCTATTGTTGGGTTTCCTTCTCTTGGTGGTCAAGCTCAGGCGCCTTCTTTGGTATTCATTTGATACACAGAAAATTCACATCACTGTCTTACCAAATTGAGCTAGACAGCTTTCCTTTTCAGTCTGTCAGTTTTCACTGATTTTCTTTTTCTTGTTCAATCAGCACAGAGGATAGATTAGCCAATACTACACTGTATCATCAGATATCTACCTGGGGATTCTCATTCTTTTTTCTCCCAGGAAACTCCATTCTCTATGAGGGATTCTTCTAAAATCCTCCACTACAACTTGGTTTGAGGAGAAAAATACTAATGTTCCCCTTTCTACAGGGAGCTAAATGAAAAACTGAACAACTTTGAGTTCAATGGTTTCAGATAGACTGACAGACAGGTAGGTAGATGATGATTGATAGATGATAGATAAATGATAGATAGATAGATAGATAGATAGATAGATAGATAGATAGATAAATAGATATAGATGATAGATAATAGATAAATCTAGATCTTGATTTCCCTTACTTTTCTTTTGCTGCTTATAAATTGGAGGTGAGGGGTGTGAGGTTATGATTGAGAGAGATGGATCAGTTAGAATGCAATTATCCATGAAGGGGATCTCTGGACTTCAATGTATTATTGTTATTATTTTATAGAGTGGGTATTAAGATTTTTTCTCCTTAGATGGGTTACCAATACCAAAGCTATAGGAAAACTTTCCTCTATACCTTGTTTGTCATTCATTTTGCTCCCAAAGTTTTCATATTAGCCTGGGAAGCTATGATGATAATAATATTAAATTTTATGAGTTTCCACAAGGAAGTGGAACTTTTCTTTCAGTTAGTCTTAACTTTGTGTCTTAATTAAATCAACAGCTTTGGGCCAATAGCATTCATCTGACTCTTCCAATGTATTTCATTAAATGTAATCCTCTTTATCTATAAAGCAGGCCAATGAATGTATTATACCCTAATTATATTCAAGAGCATGACCATGTAATCCAGAAGGACGATATTCTATTTCCATTTTTGTTGAAAGGATTGCTTTAGATCAAAGAGGTCATTGTTAGTTACAGCACAGAAATCAGGGGAGATAAAACCCAGGTAAAAATGAGGAGAGATGCAGATAGTGTATATGCATCAGAACCCTTCTGAGTTCCATGGAGAAATGACTAGGAAGAAATTAGTCAATGGGCACAGGTGAATGGGACAACAAATCATCTCCAGAACTGAATAGGGACAAGGGCAGAAACAGTAAGACCCATTAGAAGGGTGTTGCAGTAATTTGGGCCAGAGAATGTTGCTGGGACTGTGATGTCTACAGTGGAGTAAGTAAGAATTAGATGAGCTTTGAATATATTTCAAAGGTAGAACTGACACTTTTTTCCCCCAATGGATTGTGTATGGTTATAACAGAAAATAAAGAATCAGAAATTCCTCCAAGAGTTTTGGTCTGAATTACTGGAACAATGGAGTGCTATTAATGATGATGGTGAAAGTCTGTGACAGAATCAGGTTTAGAGTGACAGAGGGAGAGCAAATAAGTTTTGGACAGGTTAAGTTTAAGATGCCTATTAAACATCTATGTGGAGATGTTGAGTAGGAAGTTGAATATATGAGTCTGGACTTCAGGGCAAAGAACTAGGCTGGTGATGTAAATTTGAGAGACATCGCCACACAGATATTATTTAAAGTTAGAGGCTGGTTGACAGTTACCCACAGAATGATTGGAAATAGAGAGGGGAAAATATTCAAGACCTCGCTCTGGAACATACAGAGATCATCAACGTGAAGAGAAACCAGGAAGAGAGACTAAGATGAGTTTGAGTCATATATCCAATAAAATGAAATTTAATAAAGTATACAACTTTTAGACTGTATAACCTATTTTTCTATAAACAGTTAAATAATTATAACTTTAAAGTATTAAGAAACATTTGATTTTAAAAAGTAAATGGTATGTAGTTATAACAAAATATTGAATACATTTTAACTCAACTCTCATTTTTGGACTGTAAATAAATCCTTCACATCTTTCAGTCTACATGAGTTGAGCTCAGTAGCTTTGAAAAAGTGACATTCACCAGTGAATAATAAATCCTCATACCCAGGAATAGTTTCTTTCTATGACTGCAACAAAGATAGGAAACTTAATTTATGTCCAACTGTCTTGCTTTCTAAAAGAGAAAACTCTAGATGACTTAGCACTCACTGCTTGACATCTACAAAGAGAACTTTCTTGTTTTATTCTGAGTCTCATGGCATGGTATCTCTTTCAAGTTCCTTTGGGATTTGTTGGCTGGTTTATTACTGGCAAATACAGAAGCAGGCATTTATAAAGTGGAAATGAAACCCAGAGAATAGCTTGAAAGGATATGCCAAAAAATTGGTCTTTCTTCTGTTTCATTTTTTTTAAACTAATGCATAATTTCTTATAATGAGGTAGAGAACTGTATTTACCAACCTTCTAAGGAGATAAAATCTCAACTGAAATTATTAGAATGGGATGAACTAATCTTTCCTGGATGCAGAGCACAGTGGAGTGAGTAGGTCTTGTGTTAGTCTAAGGGTTAAATGTGGAGGAAAGGGGCTACACACATGTAAGCAAGGACATGGGGCTGAGACAGGGAAAATAGAAAGATAGAGGACAGCTTAGTGATGATAGGACTGTGTGTGTAAGCATGAGACAAAGATATGATGATGAAAATCCCAATAGTTTTTACATGTAACCATCCCCTTGAATTGGAGCATGGAGGAAGAGACGGCTTGGGAAGATATTTGGGAAGCTTTCTATTTACTGTACTACAAAAAATTTCATATTTTAACTCTTAAAGAAAAACAAACCAGACATCTCTCTTATTTATTAATGCTTCCTGGAAAACTTGGATAGTTCCTTAGTCCACCTGAATCAAACACCACACAATAGAGCCATATGAGGAGCTAAATTATTAGAAACAAAAATGTAGTGCCATAGGTGAAAAAGAATCCGACATGAGCAGTATAACAATGAAAAGCCTAAAGAACATTATAGACACTAGTCAAGATTGAAATGACAATCTGGGGGAGAATGCTCTATTCACAGAAGGATATTTCAGCCTCTTTAGGTGCTAGAGGATTGGACTTAAACAATGTTACACAAATTCCAAAAAAAAGGAACTCAAAAACACTTTTTCAAGGTATAAATATCTGGAAAGTGGTTCTTAGATAAGTCCAAAGGACACCCAGTTTCTTGAGACACTAGAATGCTTTCTCAAAAGGGAGAGGTTGATACATATCTTCTGACCTGCTCCATTGGCCTGGCACACTCCCCAAGGGACTGATTGCTACTGTTGGATTTCAAATTAAAGTGACCTTAGCAATCATTAGTTCAAGCCATTTTCCTCTTGGAAAATCTCCTTTCTAGCATGCAAAAAGGAACTTTGAGGGCTAATGGGAACACTGTCATCAGTTGTCAATGATATCATTCTTGCGTTATTATTGATGTTAAAAAGAGAAATATTTATTTGCAATCACGTCTCTATAAAAAGTGAGAAATCACACCTTCCTCTTAGGAGGGTAGCTTGTTCTATTTAGCCCATCTAATTTGCTTCTATTATTGCGTTTCTCCTGTGAACATTTGGAGTTATGACTGCTGATCTATAGCAATGGGCATTAGGTAATATTTGTGGACACAGATCCATCAAAACCACCATCTAATGGAAGGCATGCTCACAACCCTGGAGAATATGAATATCCAGAAGAATCTGAGCTGAGTGCAAATGCTGGGATGGCATTTTCTGTGTATGTGGTAATCTCTTTATAAATGGTTAAAAGCAAGACATCCACTAGGCAAAAGTGTGAACAGATGGCAGGATCAGAAGCACTTGTATATAACAAGTTCAGGTTAGAGTGGACTTACAGCCAATTGACCAAGTGACCACAAGCATAAAACTACAAAGGGATTCATGAACTCTTGAATCTTTTTTTTTTTTTTTTTTTTTTAGAAAGAGAGAGAAATCATGAGCCATAGGGAAGGTTAGAAGGCAAAGCACACTCCTAACTGAGCAGGGGGCCTGATGTGGGGCTCGATACCAGGACCCTGAGATCATGACCTGACCCGAAGATGGCCACTTAATCAGCTGAGCCACCCAGGTGTCCATGGCCTCATGAATGCAGTGATGCTCAGACCATTGATATGGACAATAAGGCAGGTATGTCTCAGCACTCTGGAGCTGGCATTTGGACAGGCAGAATATGGTAGTCAGAGACCAGGGAGTTTCCCAAAGCCCAATAAGGAAACCTCTACAATTCAATTATACCTCGAATTTTGTTTTCTGTATCACAGAATATTCAGAATGTTCACAAGGAATTCCAGAAACTAGAAATGCTCCGTAATTTTATTGAAAAAAAGATTCTAAGATTTGAGGTTTAGGAATGGCTCCAGTTTGCTTTGCTTTGTACAGTGAAGGAAATCTAGTTGCACACTACTCCCTTGAGAAAAAAAATGAATGCAAAGCAACATCTTACCCATATTTCAGAAGATACATTCATGCATCCAAGTGAAGAGAGCAATAAATCCAAATACAGTAAAGTTAAGCTCCTTTCCCCCCTTTTCCAAATTTATAAGCACTTAGGAGAAAGGACTTTGAAGGAAATGGAGTGAGCCTCACAATGCCCTCGGAGGACCCTGAGAGAAATTCTGATCATGTTAGAGAAAGGAAGAGGGTATGGGAAGAAGAAAATCCCAGGGAAAATATTCTGAAAAGAAAACTGCACTTCCTGAGCATTGAGTTTAGTGAGGAGACTCATAGGTACCCAACAGGGGTTTGGGCTGTATGGAAAAATAAATGAATGTGAGGCCAAGAGGTCTTGAGGGGACCACAAGGCAAAAGAGGGAGAGTGTTTATGCAGCTGTTATGAGTGGGAAACTGGCAGAGACAGAGGAAGAGAATTTTTAGGAAGCTTTCATGGCACATCATGAAAATCCTATGTCAGACCATTAAAGTAGACCTATGATAACCATCTACACAATTCATGGCTGTAGGATATATCTTTGAAGGAGACACCATGCAGAGACTGGGCCTAGATACAGCCAGTTATATTCAGGTGACAGTCTAAGTGTAAGTGAAGAAGTCATTGATTGTCATTAAATTGAGTTAGAGGAACAGTTTGTGGAATTCAAAGTGAATGACTTCAATGCTGATCATAGCATAGTAATTAATGTAGTTTGTTTTCCATTAGCAAAACCGAAATACTACAAGGCTTCAGATTGCCTCTAATTTTTCTCCCTCATGAGGAAATCTGATCAACCCATTCTAGAGAAAGAGGTTCAAATTTTCAAAAAGATAGTCTGAATCTATCCTTAGTTAATGCATCAGTGGTGAACTTTGGGTCAGTGAAAAAAATATATAACCCAATTCTGTTCAACAATTGCATTTAAGCTACCTGAAATGAATCCAAGTTCAGCTGTGGGATCATAGAACTGCAACAAATTATGATCTCATTTCTTTCTTTCCTCTCACCAATCCTTATTCAAGGATCAGGATTGATAAAACATTTCCTTTCACTTTTTTCAAAGATTATCCACAGTTTTAGGGTTGCAAACTGGTTGATGCAGGTAAATTACTAATTTGCCAATATGCTTAGTCTTCTAGACAATTGAAGTAGACAGGGGTGAGGTGGAGGGAGAGGGGAATCTTTACAGAGGTTGAAGCTTGGTGTTTTGTTATAGAAACATTTTATACTACTTTTGCTCTATAAATCCTGATTAAAACAAGCAACTACCTATTCTCTAGTTCTAACACAGCAATCCATATATCCAAGTAACTTTTTTTTTTAAGATTTATTCATTTATTTATTTATTTATTTATTTATTTATTTATTTATTTATTTGACAGAGAGAAACACAGCAAGAGAGGGAACACAACAAGCAGGGGGAGTGAAAGAGGAAGAAGCAGGCTTCCCGCCGAGCAGGGAGCTCGATGTGGGGCTCGATCCCGGGTCTCCAGGATCATGACCTGAGCAGAAGGCAGTCGCTTAAACAACTGAGCCACCCAGGCACCCCCATCTGAGTAACTTTTAACAATGCGTTTAATTTTGGAAGGTTTTGTGTTAACAGACTAAAATATAATTATCTGTATTAATCAGAACATATGCATGCATGTATTTCATCCATATAAAATATGATAAAAGAATTTTTGCTGAAATATTGAGCCTATATTATAGGCTCTGGTGGTGCCCTAAAAGATAAATTATAATAAATAATAAGAAAATGTTTTCTATCAAAATATGGGAAGTCTAAAGGACAAAGAAGACAGACAGAGAGGGTTCCCAGCCATAGTTTTTTTGTGTCAGTTGGAATGGCCATGTGGCAGCTTTGAGAATGGTGGAGGGAGAAGAGTGATTAAAAACAGATCAATAACCCCCAAAAAAACACATTAGGAAAGAAGAAGAAGAAGCTTTCCTCAGCTAGTCTCAGGCTTTTTTTGTTTACATCTAAGTAGAACTGAGGCAAAACTAAAACTTAAGGAAATCTTTACAAACCTTAATTAGAGTCTCAGAAATTAAACTGGCCAAATAAGTTATTCAGGAGTTGACAGTGGTCTGCTTTATGGAATGGAAACTGCCTTGCAACATGGCCTGGGATATGGCAGGTGACCTGACACGTGCCACAATAAGATGGCTTCTAGCCCCCTCCCATTCTGCCTTTCCTGTCTCCAACCTGATCCTTAGTCATGTTCCCATGTTGGGGTTAGATCCGCAAATTATCAGGTGAGCCAAGTGCATGTAACTTTACTCAGACACCCAGAAAAAAAAAAAAAATTCCTTTGGAAACTTCACAAAGCTCTCTTTATGATCTCTTGAGAGTCTATTGGCCTGTTCCAAATTAGAGTTTGGAATATTCATTTCACTCACTTTTAAAAGTAAAAACCATTCCTTTTTGCAGTGAAAAAATCTCACTAAAATTGCTCTCAAATGAAGCAGTGATTCATAAAATGATTTGTTGATGTCTGGCTCATTATTTTTTCCTCCTCATTCAGGTAGGAAAAAAGCTGTTTCTAAATCAACACCCAAGTTAGGCAGGGGAGGATCCAACCACTCAATAACCCCCCAGAAATGGTCTCCATGTCTGTCACTGAACTGTATAAAACTCCCAGGACAGAGGAGGGAGAGACTCAGATCAGGTCACGTCTACGTTGGAGTGGCTTTCTGCTGGTCACAGGACAATTTTAATCCATTTAGCATCATTTACAAAGCATGACATGCTCTGTACCCCTCTGGTTATTCATCAAACCTCTGGCCCTCTATCCTCCATTCCAGTATATTGAACCAATAACTTCCCTTATGCCTAAAGCAAAATTTCTCCCCTCTCCTACTTTTCCTTCAAATACTAATGTAGGCTTTCCTGACTGATTCCCCAAATTTGGGTCAGGAACTATGGTTAAAAAAATTAGGGAGCTCAAGGGTTAAAAAAATTAGGGAGCTCAAGGGCAAAGTATAATGGGGAAAAAATCAGTTTCCATTTTTCTTTTTTTATTTCAACCCTTTATTGTGTAACTCTATTATTATTTGTTTTTTTAACATAATAGCACAGTATGGCCAGGGTAGCGCATAACATTTGAGCTTTGGGGAAAAAAATAAACAAAACAGTAGTTATCGAGTTCAGCCCCTGATATTACAAATGAGAAAGCGATTAGAAGAGGAGGGAGGTGCTAATTGAAGGGGCTAATAAGAAAACATAATTGCATAGTCTGGGTTAGTTCATTACAAAACATTCTGAAAATGTTCAACTCAATGAATGGTAGCATTTATAGGTAATGGCTGTATTAGTCAACGAAGCCTGTTATATTTCTGAAAATTATGTATTAAATGTTCTCTATCAGTTAGAAATTGAAAAAAAATTCCATTATGAGTTTGGACACAGGTAAGAAGAAAAATTGGGAAAGCAAGAAAAAATAAGAAACTATTTAAAAATCATCACATAATCATTACATGGTGATCTGTTAAAGAGTATTACATGGCTCTTGTTCATCTATCTATTCCACAGTAAAAGTTTTTCTCTATCTTTTCATATAAAAAACATGTAGTCTTAGGTACTAGAATGAGAGGAGAAAAGCAGAATACAGAAGGTTAATTCCTATTGTGACAATTTTTTTTTTCAAGATTTTATTTATTTGAGAGAGAGAGACAGAGTGAGCATGATAGAAAGAAGGGGAGAGAGAGAGAGAGAGAGAACTCACATCAGCAGGAAGGAGGCAGAGGGAAAGGGAGAAGCAGGTCTCTGCTGAAGCAGAACCCTGGGCTCAATCCCAGGACTCTGGGCTCATGACCTGAGCAGAAGTCAGAAGCTTAACTGACTGAGCCAACCAGACACCCCATATCGTGACAATTCTAAATTAAATCTCCACACTTCATATACACATTCTTATAGATTCTAAATTGAAACACTATACTTGATATATTTTATTTTTAAGTGGGACCCTCCTTTTTTTTACTCATATAATTTGTGACTTTATATGAGTGTATATATCCAAAGATATAAACTCTCAAACATTGCATACACACACCCCACAAACACATACACACATTACATACATGTATATATATTGCCCTGAACTTTCCTGACTACATATTACTGAGCAAGTCAAAATTGAAAAAAAAAAGTGTTTTGCAAATTGTACTTACAAATATTGTAAATTTTTAAAAAGATTTTATTTATTTATTTATTTATTTATTTATTTGACAGAGGGAAACACAGCTAGAGAGGGAATACAAGCAGGGGGAGTGAAAGAAGGAGAAGCAGGCTTCCTGCCGAGCAGAGAGCCCGAAGTGGGGCTCCCTCCTGGGACTCCAGGGTCATGACCTAAGCTGAAGGCAGACGCTTAACAACTGAGCCACCCAGATGCCCCCCAAATTGTACATTTTAAATAATGGCTACTTTAGCATAAATTTATTTATTTCAATTAATCATTGTTAACACACTTTTTAAAAGATTTATTTATTTGAGAGATAGAGAGCAAATGAGTGCTGGAAGGAGGTATGGAGAGAGAGAGAGAGGGAGTGAGAGAGAGAGAGAGAGAGAGAACCTCAGACAAACTCCCTGCTGAGTGTAGAGCCCGGCACAGGGTTTGATCTCACAATCCTGAGATGGTGACTTGAGCTGAAAACAAGAGCTGCATGCTCAACCTACCTAGGTGCCCCGTTAACAAAAGTTTTGAAAATTAAAATCTTTAAAGTGTGAATAGTTAAAATACCATGAAAGAGGACTACTAGAAACTATGAAGTATACTAAACTATAACTCTATAAGGAGAAATTGTACATACAACCAAGATTTACCATTTATCATTTACCATTACCATCTTTTCTAAAAGGGGATTTATAAAACGATGTCTAAAAATATTTTAACATGAAAAACTAAGTGTTATTTGCTTAACTACACATGTCTAATGTACAATATTAAATAATATTTTAAGATAAAGATGGTTTCTAGTGTACAATGGTGATGCGGTTATAATTTTCACTGGCCATTGCACTTACCTCCACATCTTGGAATGGGGCCACTCCACGTTACTTTTCCATCCATAAGTATACACGTAATTGTTTCTGTTCCCTGGGTTTTAATAAATCCTTCTTCGCAAATGACTGAAATTGAACTTCCTAATTGAAAGTTGTCTCCAAAACGCCGTGCATTGATTGGTACTCCGGGATCAGGACATTCATTATGTCCAAATGCTTGAGAAGAGAAAACAAAAACACACAGGCAGTATGAGACAAACCCTTATATATTTAGGCTGAGAGAAACTGATTTTTAAAAAAGGTTATGTTTATTTCTAGAAAAGCCTTTATTTATTAAAAAAAAAAAGGAGGCTCTCCTTTGACCCTACCTGTTTGCCCTTGATGTAAATTGGTGTGACTTTTAAAATATGAATTATCCTCTAAGATTACACTTCAAAATAGAATTGTTTCTGCCTATTTGTGGAAATCATTAGGCTTAAGCTATATATAAAAATTACCAGTATAAACCAGTCAGTATTCCAATTATTCTGAATACAGAGCCGGTTGACTACATCTCATTGCAAACTTTTCTTGGGATTCACTCTTTGGAATGGAAAGACAGTCTTGTGAAGTTATAGTGAAAAGGTCCAGACTGGTATGAACGTCTTAAATTTTTTTAATAATTTTCCATTTGTCATCTATTTTTTGCCATCTAGAAGGGAGCTAAATCTTGTAATTACCATGTTTGAAACAGTGAAAGGAGCTTTGGAAATGTTATAATATCATTTAACATTTAGAGTTCTGAAGAGTAATATGATTTTCAGAAAAAATAAGTAGCTGGCCTCAGGTCATAGAGATAGGACTGAAATGTATCCCTCAATCTGACTCCTAATTTTTTTCTCAACAACATCATACTTGGGTTTTCCATCTCTCAAGTCTTAAAAGAATGTGAGTTCTTGAGTTCAGGGTCACTTTCTTATTTTATTTTTTTGTCTCTAAGGATTTATTCAGCCTAACCTTAGCAAGTAGCAAAAGTGTAGGGACAATGGGCATATTTTAATCTCTCAAAATTATAGATTACATGAGCCCTCCAAATTTCTCTCTTTATTCATCTGGATGACCAGGTATGTACCATTAATGTTTAAATTAGTATGACTTAACTGGAAGAACATTTAAAATAGCAAAGTCTGAATGTGTAAAACACAGTTATGAGGTATTCACAATTATATTCATGCTACATAAGTATATGAAGTTATTTTAAATTCTCTTACTAATCATCCCTTTGATACTGTTCATAAATTAACTTTTTATTCAGTTTCCTCATTTTTAAGTTAACAGTACAGAAACATATTAAGGTAACTTCTAAAATATACAAAATATATTTTGTAGGTATGCTGTTTTTATCTAATTATTGCTTTTTGTTGTGCTAAAAAAACCCAAAAACCTTAATTGATTAAGCCTTATTGTTTCTATATAGGATGCCTGGTAGGTATTTATTTCAGAAAAATATAATTTCAGTAGAAAAAATTAAATATAAGAATTTGCATATGATAGATTAAGTTATTTACTGAGAAACAGAATAAGAAACAAGGAGGCATATTTCCATAATACTCTGAAGGTACCATAAACATTAAAGTTAAAAATAATACATGTTACAAATAATATGTGTTTAAGATAAAATAAAAATTATAGATGGATGAGTACATATATATATCTATCTTCATACATATATATGAAATATCTTTAAAAGGACTTTCAGATAAAGCAACTATTTTATACAGCAGTCTGTATGACACATGTCACAGCTAATTTAATTTTAATGATATGCAATTACATGTTGACAACTTCACCACCAGTGACACTCTGAAAAGCAGTAACTGCTTTTTGTTACTAATTACCAAAGTTCAGCACTGAGTGGTGGGGGTAGAAGTTAGAAATGGCTTTTTTTTTTTTTTTTTAAGAAGCAAGAAACTAATCCTATTGTTTTATGACATAAATATTAACTCATCAAGTTGGTCAATACCTGACAGTGTGGTAGCATCAAGGAAGAAAATACCCAGAAAAGTCACTAGTATGCATTCTATGGCTTTAGAAATAGTCGCAAACAGAAGTATCAGTATGTAAGGGTATTAACATATTAAGATATTTTCTCCTTCATATGATTCATCCTTTTGCTATATTCATATCATTTTTTTTCAGAAAAATAAAAAGAACATGAGTGAGAGACAAGAGTTAAATAACTCTCAAAATTAAGCAACATAATAAACACAATTAAATAAGATAATAGTAATAGTTCAAAAGGCAACTAAACAAGGACAGTTAATATGTATAGAACATTTACCAGGTATCATATACTCTATGCTAAATTGTTTAGATGCATATCTAATTGATTCCTTACAGAAGCCCAAATATGGTTTTACTGATAAGAACACTGTGGATCATTTATTAAACCTAAAAATGGAGCAGAGCCAAGATTTGAAGTTGTATAGTTTCACTGTAGAGATGACACTCTTAATCTCTAAGGTAATTCTTCCCCGTGGTGTCTTTGCTAAGTCAGCTCAGCAGCCTGCTGCCCCTAAGTTAATGATTGCCTGCTCTGTAATGTTTCTGCAGCCTTATGAATTTTGTCTTTGGAATTATAACTCTGTGCGGTCATTAATTGTTTAGGGTCCCCTATGTGTTTATGAATATTTTGTTTTTTATTTTATTAAGATTTTATTTTTAAGTTCTCTCTACACCCAACATGGAGTCGAAACTGCAGCCCCAAGATCATGAGTTGTGTGTCCCACTGACAGAGCTAGACAGGCATCCAGTTTATGAATATTTTGAAATAAAGATTTATCTCATTTATATGCTTGCATGTCAAAAATGGAGCAATATGGTGTACAGTAGGTTTAATCTTATGCTTATAAGATTTAATAGAATAAACTAATATATTGGCTGATACCATAGTATTTGAAACATATTTCCTTAAAGTCAGGCTTCTCACAGAGAAATGACACAACTGGCAATAAACTATGATTGGAAATCAAGAACTAAATGACTGGTCCTTTGCACAATTTTATATAGATATGATTTGTTCAAGTTTCCTGTTCTGTGGAGGAAGAAAGCTGGTTTCTTATTCACCTTCTTACTAGCTTCTTCCTTACTAGCTCTACATGGTAGAAATATGTTTTATGGAAAAAATAAACTTACTGTTATAAGTGATGTTAAAGCCACGTCCCGACATTGAGTGGTCAGCTTGAAATTCCAATCTCAGTATATGACTATTACTGGTAAGATGGGAAGGCACCTCAGCCCCAGTAAATGTTCCAAGAATTGGGGAGTCTGGAGAGTCACCATCTTTAACAGCAAGGAAGTCAAACTGAGATTCCAGATCAAAGTCATTAAAAGAAAGATGTATCCGGCTCCCTGGATCAGAGATTATCGTCCAGATGCAGTTTAAATTATTTCCATACCCCTCCGGGTAATCAGGAGAAAGCACTGTTCCCATTGGTGCAGTAAAGTTAGACAGACAAGGAACTGTTAAAATAAGATTATAAATACAGTAAATGTTCAAAACTAATATTATACCTTATTTTGCCATATCCTTATTATACTTTATCCTTATTTACTCATTATACTTTATTCTTATTATACCTTATTTTGCCACAACTAAGATAATCAATTAGCAGTTTGAGAAAAATAATATTAAAAAATGTAAACTATAAAACAGAAAAAAATTTACCATTTTCACATATTATAAAAGGCAACTGTTACTTTAGATGACTATATGCTTAAATATGCACAAAAATATCATGGGAGTAATAAAGACAATTTATTATGACATTTATCATATTTGTGTTAGAGTTATATACAAAGCTTTTGTTTCTGTGCTTAAGAAAGAAGATCAGTAAAATATTTAGAGATTTCCGTATAAAGCAAGAACATTCAGGAAATTATTGAAAGACAAAAAATATTGTGCAGATTTTAACAGAACTAGGATGTTGTAGCCCAGAAAAAGCTTGGCGGGAGGCTGGTGATTAGGCGAGTTTCATTTCTACCATGGCCATGAGATGCTCTCATAGTTTAAGACACATATAAGAAGACAAATTAGCTTTTACAGCTATCATTGCTAGTTGCTAATACAGCAAAGACACACTTTCACATCTTACTAAGATGAAGTCTCTCCCTGCCCCGGCTTGACACCTCCCCTCAGTTTTCTTTTCACTTTTAAAAACATCAGAGCTAAAGGATCACACAGAACATTCAGGAAGGGGAAAAAGGGTAAAGAAACAAAAGTAAATGGCCTTTTTACAGAGAGGAAGTCATAGCTAAGATAATGCTGTGTTTTCTTCCAGTAGCTTTCATTACAAAATTTTGACTAAAACCAAATTCACTTACTTTTGCACCAAATTTTATTTGCAAAGAGTACAAAATTTAAGCTTGAAAAAATATTTTGCCAAATTTCTGCCTGGAAAAGTTTTATATATATATATATATAAATATATATATATGTTATTTATTATATATATACTCTCTTAATATATATATATTATATATACTCTCTTTATATATATATGTGTGTGTGTGTACACACACACACATACACACAATACTTCTACCAGCATAAAATACTATGATCATTTGATCTTTCTTATTTGATAAGAGAAGTGACATATTATTTATCTGCCCTCCTTTTCCTACTAGTAAAGTGGAACATTTCTCCATTTTCTCTCTTTTTGGAATTATAGGCTCATGAATTCATGAACACTTTGTCTATAATACTCATTCAATATTACCATTCATATAATGCTCATACATTATTTTGTTAATAATTTTAGTATAATTTAAGTATTAAAATAATCATTTCTTTTTATTTTTAATATTGCTTTTAAGTTTAGATCTTTTATTAACATTCAGAAATAAGATCAATATCTATTTCTCTAGCTACAGAAATAGATGAAAATATAACTATACTTATATATGCGTATAAAATATGCAACATATGTAAAAGAATACAGTTGTTTATTACTATATATGTATAATGTTTTATCATTTAAATGTAATTTCTAGCCTATGTTTGCTTCTTCTGAATAGAATGATGTGAGGAGTTGACACCAGGTCTTGGAAACTGATAGCCATTGGGCTAGATTCAGACTATAAATGTGTCTGGTACAATTTATTTCTGATATCTGTACAAAAATTTGAAAACACATTTTAAAATCATCCTACTTCACATCTGAGGGAAAAAAATACAGAGTTCTAGCTTCTTTGAAAAACTTAATGCACTCCAGTTCCCTACGACTTCCATCATGGGTGCATACACACCTAGTCCTATTCCTTTCACACTTTTACCTGTCTGCATCCTGGAATCATTTGGTTCTACTGTCCTTGACTTAAAGGCAGGGTCAGCAATCCTTCCTGTAATGGGACACGTGGTAAATGCTTTGGCTTTACAAGCCATGTTGTCTCTTTTGCAATTACTTAACTCTGCTACAGTAGCAGGACATCAGCCAGATGCAATAGGGGAATGAAAATGCACGGTTACATTCTAATAAAACTTTATTTACCAAACTAGGCTTCAGGCTAAATATGTCCAAAGACCTTATTTTGCTAATCTCTGATCTAAATGAGCCCTGCTTCGGTCAAAGGATAACCAAGATCTATCATGCTCATTTTCCATCTCTAATAAATAGGTCAATGCCGATGTCATACTCTAAAACGTTAGTTATATTAGATGCAGTTTTTAATGTAACTTCCTTTGACCCAGTGTTATATTTCTGTGAGTATCACACTGATTTTATGATGGCAACTATTGTTTCCCTTTTGTTTGTTTTTGCTTTTAACTTAGCTGCACGTCAACACATTTGAAATTATGTTAGGATTTTTATTGAAATTTCAAAGTAATTTTCCTGCAATTCACATATTTATTATAATGTAATAATATAATATGTTCTTATTCAGGAGCATGGCATCTATCTCTACGTTTTTCTCATAAAACTTTCTTTTCTAAATAAGTTTATAATTTTCTATGGGTTATTTGGATTTATATAAGAATTATTTCTACATATTTTATAATTTTATTTTTTCTGAATAGATTAGCTTTCAATTACATCTTCAAATTAGCTATTGTTGGTGTATAGGAAACTATTAATTGTTACATATTATCATATACCAAATTGCAGGGCTTAATTACTTTTAAAATAGTAAAAAAAAAGTGTCTTCTAGATTATCAAGGATTTAATTTATTTTAGTCAGCATTATTTTAAATATTGTATTAGAAGTACTTTAGCATCCCTTAAAATGACTTAAATATAGTTTCATTTTTGATGCCGTGTATTACTAATAGATTCTCCAATATTACACAACATTATCTCCTTGGAAGAATACCTAGAACTAAAGATCTTTGAGTGAAAACTTTGGAAGTATTACTAACTTTAGATAATGCTAAGAGAATTCAATCAAACTCTCTTAATACATTTTCTTTTTTTTTTCCCAGAGCTGGAACTTCACAAGGTGATCTTGGTTAAGCATGAGCACTGGGCCAAAAAAGAGAGGGTTCTATGGAGGACTCTATGCACTTTTCCTCTCCTACATTCCCTGAAGAGCCAGCAAAACATATTTTAATTAGGCAAATTTCTTCCACATTCAAAAAATACCCACTTTGCTAAAACATAAGGTTAGGTATCCTTGCAACATGTATCTAGACACTATGCTGAGAAACAGTGGTGCTTACTCAATATTTGATTTTTTTTCTTTTTAACTATGCAAAAATACACGTTAGAAAATGACCTCTAGTCTCTTTAAAAGCTGTTACTTTTTTAAAATGTTAAATAATTTTAAAATGTTAAATAAGCAACATTTTGAATAAAGGCAAAAACATGTTTTACAGCATATATTGTTACTCAGATGAAATGTAGGTCTTGAAAGATGCTACTTTTTTTTTAAGCCAATTACTATGAAAGTAAAGTTTGTGCCCTTGTAGGTAATGAAGGGTTTCACAAATGAAAAACATTGTAAGTTGGATACGAATGAAAATATTATATTTTAAAACTAGAAAATTATTTTTTATTTTCATGAGTATTGGCTTTATATGTTACCATTTGTGAATAGTCAAAGCCAAGATGCAAAATTTTCAATATTGCACCCAAATCTGGTAGGTTGCATTTGTTGGTATTTAACTGAAACTGAAAGTGTAGCCATAGATAATATAAATTATATTTTTGTTGTAGTTAAATTACAATGGTTTAATGTATTTGAAGAAATATAATCTTTTAATCCAAGCATACTATGTATCATAAACAGTAATGAATTTTTTGTGCAATATAAATAAATGCCACATGAGTATGCATTAGTGTGAGCATCTACAAGCAAAAAGTAAGTTAATGCATTATACATAAAATATAAGCTTTAAATATTTTAAGTGTTTTTGATTGAAAATAAGTATATACTACCTTGTTAAAATAAATCAATGTACTAGAATTAGCCCAGATGCATAATTTCCATAAGTATGCTATCTATAAAGTATAAAATGCCATCAATAAAACATTATAAGAACACATGTAATATATACGTTGCAATTACCAAGTGAACTATGTTAACTTTATTTAAATCTTTAATGAAATTTATAATTTGACATAAGCACACTTGTTAAAGATAGTATCACAAAGTGCTACTCATTCAAAAATAATTACACGGTTCCAGTTCTTTGCAATTAATTACAAAAGCAATTATATGCAAGGACAGGGTAACATATGCTATCTGAAAGCAAAGCATTTGGTACTCACAGATACAGATGGGTATGTTTGCAGACCATTGGTTATTCTCTTGACAAACAATGGATTTCTCTCCAATTAATTCAAACCCAAACTGGCATTCGAACCTTAAAACATCACGATTAGAAAATCCATCGCCTTCTCTAATTCCATATAAGGGTGTACCAGGATCACCACAACTTTCTTTTTCAATTTCTGTAAAAATAAAAGATACAAGTCACCTTCCCAGGGTTTGAGGCACATGATATCCATATGACCAGTTTGGTAGAAGTATACTCTCTATATCTGAGATACTTCAGAACGAAAAAGATAAATATGTTTTCCAACCTAATTTTTTTCCATTTGCTACTCTTATGGTTATAATTTGATGACATAATCTTTAGAAAATAATTAATGTGCGACTCTCATTTTGTAGATGGGCAAGCTGGGGTCATTAGAACACATGGTAATGGTTGTGTCTAACAGAACGATTATGACAAAATTTCAATTTTTTGTCTGCACTACATACATATGCATATATATACACATCTATGTATTTGTCCCCAAACCACAAAACATTTCTTATGTTTGTTATCCATACATGATAAAGTAAATCCTTAGGTTTTAGGATGTGAGGTACTCTTGTCCACCTCAGCATTCCCACAGCAATCAGTGAATACCTTTTCTGTAGGATCTGCCATTCTCCCTGACACTTGCTGGTTGAATTATTTCCCCAACTACACCTGTCAAAAAAAATTCCTTAGGGCAGAAATCAATTTTGCATTCCAAATTACCCAGATATGTTCCTCCAAAAATGTTCTCATATGAATTAAATTGAAGAAGATTGAAAAAATTATCTTATGAGCACATGAAATCACTCTTTCAGCTGACATTCAAAGAAATTCCAAATGTCTAGAATCTTCACTGTGAAGCTAGGAATATCAGTAGCAAATTATTGTGGTAGTTGTCTTGGTTTTTAAGTCACAGGAAATCACATTAATACAGTTGTCCTCAAACTATAGCAAAAAAATTAAAATTAAAACTTCTGGGTAAAGTTATGGCTTTGATTCTGATATTCCAACAACCACACATTCCTGATTTTTCTATAATCTACCAGTACCAATTTGGTTTGTCTCTCCAGTTCTTTTCCCATGTTTTTTTTTTTTTTTTTTTTTAGATTTTACTTATTTATTTGACAGAGAGAAACACAGCAAGAGAGAGAACATAAGCAGGGGGAGTGAGGGAGGGAGAAGCAGGCTTCCTGCCGAGCAGGGAGCCCGATATGGGGCTCGATCCTGGGTCTCCAGGATCATGACCTGAGCCAAAGGCAGTCGCTCAACCAACTGAGCCACCCAGGCGCCCCTTCTCATGCTTTTATAATTGCACATAGGCATATATAAGACAGAATATTATAAACACTGATATTTATGAAAATATAAAATTCTTCTCTAAAACTATGTGGTATTGTTTTGCATATATATTATAAGTTTATTGTAGTATACTATCACTGTTATTTTATAACTGTGCTGAGCTGAAACAGCACTCAACACACTACACCACCCAGGTGCACCAACTTTCATTCCTACCAACAGTGTAGGAGGGTTCCCCTTTCTTTGCATCCTTGCCAACATGTCATTTGCTGACTTGTTAATTTTAGCCATTCTGACTAGTGTGAGATGTTACTTCATTGTGGTTTTGATTTGTATTTCCCTGATGACAAGTGATGTGGAGCATTTTTTATGTCTGTTGGCCATTTGTATGTCTTCTTTGGAGAAGTGTCTGTTAATGTCTTCTGCCCATTTCTTGATGGATTCTTTGTTTTTTTGGGTATACAGTTTGATAAATTCTTTATAGATCTTGGATATTAGGCCTTTATCTGACATGCCATTAGCCTTTAAGTTTTATTGACTGTTTCCTTTGCTGTGCAGAAGTTTTTTATCTTGATGAAGTCCCAATAGTTCATATTTTTCTTTTGTTTCTATTGCCTTTAGAGATGTGTCTTGCAAGAAGTTGCTATGGCCAAGATTGAAGAGGTTACTGCATGTGTTCCCTCTAGGATTTTGATGGATTCCTGTCTCACACTGAGATCTTTCATTCATTTGGAGCTTATTTTTGTGTATGATATAAGAGAATGGTCCAGTTTCATTTTTATGCATGTGGCTATCCAATTTTCCCAGCACCATTTATCGAAGAGACTTTTTTCCATTAGATATTCTTTCCTTCTTTGTTAAAGATTAGTTGACCATAAAGTTGAGGGTCAATTTCTGAGTTCTCTATTCTGTTCCATGGATCTATGTGTCTGTTTTTGTGCCAGTACCATGCTGTCTCAATAATCATAGCTTTGTAATAAGGCTTGAAGTCAGACCTGCGGTGTTCCCTGCTTTGATTTTTTTTTTCAACATTCTCCTGGCTATTCAGGGTCTTTATGGTTCCATATACATTTTAGGATTACTTGTTCCAACTCTGTGAAAAATGTTGGTAGTATTTTGATAGGGATTGCACTGAATGTGTAGTTTGCTCTGGGTAGTGTCCTCATATGAGACAAATTAGATTTTAAACCAAAGATTCTAATAAGAGATGAAGAGGGACACTATATACTTAAAGGATCTAGCCAACAAGAAGATCTAACAATTATAAATATTTATGCTCCTAATTTGGGCGCAGCCAATTATATAAACCAGTTAACCAAATTAAAGAAACACATAGATAATAATACAATAATAGTGGAGGATTTCAACATCCCGCTTGGAAAGATCGTTTAAGCAGATCAGTAAGAAACAAGGGTTTTGAATGACACATTGGATCAGATGGACTTCAATATATACACAGAATTCCATCCTAAAGCAACATATTCTTCTTGAGTTCACATGGAAGTTTCCTCAGAACAGATCACATAATAGGTCACAAAGTAGGTCTCAATCAACAACAAGGATTGTAATTATTCCTGTCATATTTTCAGATCACAATGCTTTGAAACTGAAAAACTAAATCATAAGAGGAAATTTGGAAGGAACTCAACTACTTGGAGGTTATAGAGTATCCTACCAAAGAATGAATGGGTCAACCAGAAAATTAAAGAAGAATTTAAAAAAATCATGGAAACTAATGAGAATGAAAACATAACTGTTCATAACTTTTGTGATACAACAAAGGCTGTCCTAAGAAGGAGGTACATTGCAATATAGGCCTTTCTCAAGAAATAAGAAAAGTCTCAAATATACAAGCTAACCTTACACCTAAGGCAACTGGAGAAAGAACAGCAAATAAAGCCTAAACCAAACAGGAGAAGAGACATAATAACTAGAGCAGAAATCAATGAAATAGAAACCAGAATAACAGTAGAACAGATCAATGAAACTAGAAGCTAGTTCATTGAAAGAATTAATAAGACTGATAAACCCCTCACCAGACTTATCAAAAAGAAAAAAGAAAGGACACAAATTAATAAAATCATGAATGAAAGAGGAGAGATCATGACCAACATAAAGGAAATACAATCAATTTTAAGAACATATTATGAACGACTATATGCCAACAAATTAGGCAATTTGGAAGAAATGGATGCACTCCTAAGAATATATAAATTACCAAAACTGAAACAGGAAGAAATAGATCTGAACAGACCTATAATCTGCAAGGAAATTGAAGCAGTAATCAAAAACCTCTCCAAAAACAAGAGTCCAGGACCAGATGGTTTCCCAGAGGAATTCTACTAAACATTTAAAGAAGAACTAATACCTATTCTTCTGAAGCTGTTTCAAAAAAATAGAAATGGAGGGAAAACTTCCAAACTCCTTTTATGAGGCCAGCATTACTTTGACACCCACAAAGACAACACCAAAATGGAGAATTACAGACCAATAACCATGATGGATATGGATGCCAAAATACTCACCAAGATACTAGACAATAGGATCCAACAGTAAATTATAAGGATTATTTACCACATTTATTCATGGACTGCAAGGCTGGTTCAACTTCTACACATCAATCAACATGATATATCGCATTAATAAAAGGACAATAATCATATGATCCTCTCAATTTATGCAGAAAAACCATTTGACAAAATACAGCATCCTTTCTTTATTGAAATGTTACATAGTATAGGATATAGAAAACATACCTTAATATCATAAAAGTCATCTATCAAAGATACATTTTCAAACAAAGATGTAATTTTGAAGCCCCAGTACTCTCAGACTGAAAAACAATATAAAGTACAATAAATATATACCTATTATATATCACTGCCTTTGAAATTTTTTTGTACCCAAGAAGTGAAACTGATACTGAACAAATAGTAAATATGCAACAGAATATTGTTACAGTAGAAACAGTCACAAACAATAACTACTAGTAGTGGCTATCATTTTCTGAGCATGAAAACTATACTGGCACTGGTACTGGGGAAATATTTTTTTTCAACATTAACTATATAACTTAATCCTCATAACAGCTCTGTTATGGGAATTAATGGTCATCTCCATTTACAGATGAGAAAACAGAGTCAGAAAAAGTTAAGTATGGCTATAGACTGAATAATTGCCCTCCCCCCACCCCATTCCTATGCTGAAACCTAATCCCCAATGTGATGGCATCTGGAAGTAGAGTTTGGGGGAGGTGATTAGGTCATTAGAGTAGAAGCCTTATTAATGGGATTAGTGCCCTTATAAAAGAGGAATTTAAAAACTCCTTTGCCCCTTTTGCCATATGAGGACACTGGGAGAAGACAGTCATCTATGCACGAGGAAATGAACCTTGATCTTGGAATTTCTAGTCTTCAGACTGAGATATTTGTTGTTTATAAGTCACCCACTCTATGGTATTTTTGTTATAACAGCCCAAAGACACTAACTTGGACAATTTCACAAAACTTGTGTATATCAGAGTGTAGGTGCATAACAAAGTCTTTTTTCTTTTCTTTTTTTAGTAGGTTCCACAACCAGTGTGGAACACACAAACCTGAGATCAAGATCTGAGCTGAGATCAAGAATCAGGCACCTAACCAACTAAGTCACTCCAGCACACTGCAAAGTCTAAATCAGTTAAGCTATACTGGAGGAATTTTCATTCTTTAATTTACTATTTATGAAATATTTGTTTTGTTGCTAATATGTATCAAAATAATACTAAGCATTGTGGATATAAAGATAAATATGATGTAACCTCTGTTCTTAAACAAGGGCACAAAGGAGGTATAGCTAAGCCCCCTTGGAGTTGGAGGTTGGCAAATAGGTAAAGGAGATCCTTGTGCTTAGAGTTATTACACCGAGTGGACTGGAGAAGAGGAAAGAAGGAAAAGTATTTAGGTGGAAGATGAGCAGTAGCAGAAAAGACATGCAGTCTTTTTTCTTCTCTTTCCTTCTATAGGTGGTGACTTGGTTGGGGTTAAGAAGCTGAATCCACTGGGGTTGCTTTAACAGAATACCATAAACTGGGTTTATGAACAACAGGAACTTGTTTCTCTGGGTTGTAAGGGCTGGGAGGTCCAAGATCACATGTCGGACGATTTGGTGTCTGGAGACATACTATTTCCCAGTTCACAGACAGCCTTTTTATGCTGTGATTGGGTCCAGGGCAGGCATACCACAAGAGTGTGCCACTTTGATGTGTGGACTGCTTTGAGTTGAAGTTAATCAAGGCCCAAGGGACTCAAGAGGAGCTTTTTGCCTCCCTTTTAACTGCCTGAAAGCATTTAGGTAGAGGGCCTGGCCAGGCAGACAGCTATCACCAAAAATAACTACAAAGAGTATGAGTTAGGTGTGGTAAGCCGGAAGGAGCTCAGTAAGGTCTGTTTGTTCAAATTCCCCTTTGTGTACCATTGTCTCTGCACAGCATGGCAAATATTTGTTTAGAAACATTAGCTCTCCCCATCTTCCTGTAAATTTTCTTCTTCCCCTTTGAAATCCCAGACCTCTGTCTCCTCCTTCATTCAGGATGGTATATAAACCTCAATTGCTTGACTATCAAGAAGTCTAATATCATGGGGGTTCTTATAAATATAACATTAACATTTCTCCTGTTAATCTGTCTTATGTCAACTTAATTATTAAACCTACCAAAGAACCTAGAAGTGAAAAGTTCCTCACATGGTGGAACAGATGAGGGAGTTCTCTGGTGCACTAATCCCATGCACTGGGATTCCACTCTGATAACCTAATCATCTCCCAAAGGCCCCATCTCTGGGTCCATCACATTGGGCATTAGATTTCAAGATATGAATTTCAGGGGGATGCAAATATTCAGCCTACAGCAAAGGTAGTGATGGTGGCACTAAGAGTTGAAGAGGTGGTGAAGTCAAGTAGGTGATGTTTTGGCTGGGCGTCAAACAAGTAGAAGTAAAGTCAAGAAGGCAGCCAGTAAAGTTGGGAGATTGAGTATATATGAGAGGATTGTGAAAAGCATAAATTTGAGGATAAAGGTAACCAAAATTTTCATTATCAAAAAGGAGATGTTGAAAAAGGAAGATTTCAAAGAATCCTGAGGGAAAACTTAAGTGGAGGAGTTGTGTGAATTTGTGTTTAAAATATAGATATACACAGGTTCAATACAGATGAAAATGTGTGTGTGTATGTGTGTGTGTGTGTGTGTGAAATATACACAGATATACATATATGTATACACACTTAATCTCTAGTTCCATCCACTATGAATATTAAAAGCAATAAAGCTCTATAGCAACAACCATACTAAGTGCCCAGATCTTGGTTTCTAAATTTCATTCTTTACTAACTAAAGAATTTCATTTTTTACTAACTGTCAGGAAGGCTGCTTCTAGGGTTTGACAAGGAAAAGCGCAATGTGACCCTAGAACACCCTGATATGTCCAAAAAAAAAAAAATTGCTTAAGGAACAAGGGGGACAGATCAAATCATCAGCTTGAAAGGGCTCCACAGGGCATGTTGGGACAGTTTCACCATCAAAACAACATTGATAATGATATATTACAACTGATTTAATGTAATTTGATGCAAATGGGAGGAAAGACAAAACTGTATACAGAATGGCAGTTTAAAAAATGTAGAATTGGGCGCCTGGGTGGCTCAGTTGGTTGGGCGACTGCCTTTGGCTCGGGTCATGATCCCGGAGACCTGGGTTCGAGTCCCACATCGGGCTCCCTGCTCAGCGAGAGGCCTGCTTCTCCCTCTCTCACTCCCCCTGCTTGTGTTCTCCCTCTGGCTGTGTTTCTCTCTGTCAAATAAATAAAAAATCTTTAAAAAAAATAAAATAAAAAAATAAAAAATGTAGAATTAATAAAAATGGAAGATCAACATTTGGTAGCCATGTTATTGATTTTAGATTCTGGGAGAATGTTTGATTTAAAAAAAATTGTATAGTGTAATCTTGGATTACCTCTCTCTGAAGTATGTATCAATCACAAAGGTGAAAATGGTGATGTTACCATGGAAAAGCCCAGAAGACACAAATCTTGCTAAGTGATCAAGGGTCACATAACCAGTGCTTGAAATGCAGACATTGTTTACCTACTGATGTGATGCAATAAAACACAGAATCATTTCTGTGGTATTCCTGTCAAGAATGCATGGACTAAGTCTGGATAGAAGGAAAGACTGCCTGGATTCAGATTGAAGAATTTACTATTTATAACAAAAAGATATGACAATAGTTTTGTGGGTTGGCTCCTGGACAAGGAAGGGAATAGAGACATTTTTGGATTATTAGTGAAATTTGAATGGGATCTATGAATTATTTGATAGTGCTGTATTAAAGTTAACTTTCTATCCTGGATGGTTATTTTGTGGCTCTGTGGGACAGAGTCTCTCTTTTGATAAAACTCAAAGTATTTGGGAGTGATGAGGCATTATGTTTGCAGCTTGCTTTCAGATGGTTCTATGAGGGGCGCCTGGGTGGCTCAGTTGGTTAAGTGATTGCTTTCGGCTCAGGTCATGATCCTGGAGTCCCTGGATCGAGCCCCGCATTGGGCTCCCAGCTTGGTGGGAAGCCTGCTTCTCCCTTTCTCACTCCCCCTGCTTGTGTTCCCTCTCTGGCTGTGTTTCTCTCTGTCAAATAAATAAATAAAATATTAAAAAAAAATCAAATGGTTCTGTGGTGGTTTTAAAACATGTCTGCAAATTCTTTGATGCTCCTCCTATCCAAAGGTAGAAGCAAATTGTCCTTTGATTATTGGGCAGCGTTCGTGACTAGCTTTTAACAAATGGAATATGGCAGAAGGGACATGATCACGTCTCACAACAGCCCTTCTAACACGACCAGTTGCCTCAAGCCCATGTACATTTGCAGCATGGAACTACAATCAACGCATTCTACTTTATAATATCACCCCATATTTGATTCCTCCATTTCCCTGTTATATCTCTTTTGTCCCTCATCTTCGATGTTTTGGCATTGCATTCCCTTTCTTCCTGCATAAACAGCCTCTGTTTTGTAAGGAACCAAAACTCGGACCTGTGCCTTATCACTGGCAACCAATGAATGGACAAGATAAGGGTTTGGGCTATCTTATGGTTGTACAAGTACAGATGTGGTTTCCAGGAAGATAGGATATTAGCTTCCATTACTGAGTGACTATTATTTGAGAAGAGGCTTGCTAAATACTGTCACTGTTTTAAATCAAGCATTTCTTATTTAAACACTGAGAGTGAGGCATATTACGCCAGCTTAATAGATGAAAAACAAGGTTCTGAGAAACTGATCAAGCTCATATACACAGAAAACTTAAATGAGATTTTATTCAACATTTACATGACTCTAGTAAACATACTCTTTTTCACTGTTCCATGGTGCTTGAAAGAAAGGATGGAGATGATAATGTGGGCAAGGTACTAGAAAAATTAAGGAAAAGAGATGAATTAACTTGACTCAAGTATTGGAAAAGATAGCAACATTAATTTTAAAAGAGATTTTTGTCTCCAATGCTTTGACACACTAATCCCACTTTTGCATGGTACCAGAGTGATTTTAAAACTATTCAGTTCTCTTCAAATCCTTTCCAATGGAAGGTTCTCATAATCAAAAGCTTTCCTGTCTCTCCAGTTTTGTCTTCCATCATTTACTACAAGCTACCTAAATATCATGCATGTTGAGACAACTGCTGTTCCCTTTCACACCCACATGACCTTAGAGATGCCATCTTTTCTGCCTGGCAATAAAGCTTTCTTCTAGTATCCAAAACCTGGGGAAATTCCTCTGCATTTCTCAAGGTCCTTAGACTGCCCTAAGCTTACAAACACAGTGTTTTTTCTTTCTTTGGGCTACTATGGGGCTTATAGGGCATACTTATATATTGACCTGTATATTTTACTATAATTTATTTACTTATCTGTCTCCTCCCATGAGCTTTTATTGATCTTTGCATTTCAGGCGTTTATACACATGAGAATAACAACAATTTATATATCATGTATATATAACTTTTCCAGGCAAAATTATTTTTTTTAAGATTTTATTTATTTATTTGAGAGAGAGAGAGAGCATGAGTGGGGGTGGGTCAGAAGGAGAGGGAGAAGCAGGCTCCCTGCTGGGTGCAGAGTCCTAAACCATCTGGGTCCCAGGACCCTGAGATCATGACTTGAGCTAAAGTCAGACACTTAGCTGGCTGACCCACACAGGTACCTCAATGCCAGGCAAAGTTCTAAGCACTTGTTTAATTTAATCTTGATATAGCCCTATGAGGACCCAAAAGAGGAAAGTAGTTTGACTGAAGGCACACAGATTTAAAGGACAGAGCTGGGATTTGAACCTAGTTAGTGTGGTTACAGAATCTGCATTCATCTCTATAAATGAATCTACTATATCCTCTCTCAGTGTAATTTTCAAAGGACAGTTATGGAATATGTAAAGAATGAATAAAGGCAATAAGGAGCATACAGAAGCATGTGGTTCTATTAGTAAACAGTATAAACAATCACAAATTCCTATAGCTATAGAGAACGACATGTATAAAAAACTATGGAATGACATGTTCCAGTTATGTCTTTTGAATAATTTAATTTTTACAGTTGTCTTATAATGGTAGAAGATGAGTGTGGAATATTTTCTAATTACCTCTCAAGAACCATCCACAATCTTTTTATTCTTGCTTTTTACCACTGGATATAGGAGTAAAAGCTGACCCACATGGACCCATAATAGAGAGGCTCTTGTGCTACCCAGCTTTCTCCGTGTGCAACAAGTAGACAAGGAACAAGTTGCATTGGCAGGAGATGATAAGAGGGGGTTGGGAAGAGAGCTCCATAGGGCATTTTTCTCCCAACTCCTCTGCCTGATTACCGTGGGATGACTGTAACCCTTTACTGAAAGCCAAGCTTATGTCAGGGTACCCCCTCCGTGCAGCTGTCCTCTGAGAGCTGTGGTTATCATTCCTGAAGATGATCATGGCTCTCTGTTGTCACTAGCCAGAGATACTGAATAACCTCTTCTTAGTTTCCTCAAGCTCTTCCTACATATATACATAGACTTAATGTCAAGGTACCATTTGTTTCCTGCAGTATTTCCAACTGATACAGTATAGCTTACCACTGAATGCTCACTGTGATACAGAAAGAATTTAGTTAGCATCCTACTGATAGGTGATTTCATTATCTTATACTATTTTGTTGCCTAGAATACAAAATGAAGTTGGGATTTTGTTAACAAATGTTGCCTCCATTGGAATCAGCTAAACACTATGCATCATTTACAACTCAAATTGGAAGAAGAGTGAGCATCCATTTGCAGAGTCAGAGGTTGGCATTCACAGAGTAGCATCTGGTTCTGCTCTTTCTTTTCTCTGCTGTAGAGGCAAAGAAATCAGAGGCTAGGAAGAGGTGCTAAAGTAAATGAAGAAGAGAGGTCAGAGGAAATAGAAGCAGAGCACTATGAAAGGTTTGTCTGCAGTGAGTTGAGAACAAAATTGAAAATGTAGGTTTAAATGGCAGTGGCTGAAATTTGTAGAACAGGACTCTTTCAACACCTTTTCTGTAGTGACCAAGTAACTTTGATCCTTGATGCCTACAGTAATAAACTCCAATTTTAAATTCAATCAGATTTCCAGCCAAAGACTAACATTTGGCCTCAAAGTGACATAGAAATTCTCATTGATCAATCTCTGACTTGACAACAGTTGACACTGTAATTCAAACACTTCACAGAGAAACTGTGTAGGTTAAAAGAAAGTGATCTGTAAAACTTGCAGTTTTGCTGATTCTTAATGTTAAGAAGCCTCTTGGGAATCTCATTACCTTAGCAACGGGCTTACAAAGGTTGTGAAATACGGAATCATGCAGCTAAAAAGACCTTGTGAGTTAAATTCGGTCTCACCTTCAAGCATCTCAGACAAATGAGACTATAGTCAACATTTAAAAGATTTTAAGAATAAAATCTATAACTTTCCAGGCAAAGTAATAAAAGATGTATTTGTAAGAATAGATGTGTACTTTACAATCACGATGAAAACCCTGACATTTAAAAAAACTTCAGACTAGGTAAAAACATTTAATAAAAAAAAAATATGCAAACTTCAGAATGCTGATAAATATACCCTGAAATGAAGTTTACCTTTTCCAACAGAGCTGGTGTAAAAGAACATCTGTAGCCAGTAGTTAAATCATACACTCTTTTCATATATAGCAAATAATGGAACTCAAAAGGAATTACTCAATTCTTAATCATATGTGACCTTAAAAAATTATTGAATGCTTTAACACATTTCATAGAATTAATAGCTCTTTATCAGTAATAAAAACAGTGTGCTCTTCCTTGTTTCTAAATAAGATGTTATTTGACATATCATTAATTTGGAGTTGTTTTTATGGTTGCATTGACATATTTATGACAAAACTATTTATATTACATCATTTCAGTCCCATGTTTCTGATTTAGAGGATACCGAGGAACTACACTTAATATATGTATACACAAACAAGAAGTCTGCCAGCCTTCATTGGTGTCATGTTTGAATGTGTCTCCTCAAAATTCAAAGATGATAGTATTAGAAGGTGGGACCTTTGGGGGTGGTTATGTCAGGAGGGCTGAGACCTTAGAAATGAGGTTAGTGCTCTTATGAAAGAAGCTTCAGAGAAACACCTTGTCCCTTCTGCGCTATGAACACAGAGAGAAAAGGTTGCCAGCTATGACCCAGAAAGAGAACTCTCAACAAAAGTTCCCAGCCTAAAAACAAAGAAAACAACACCCCACAAAACAAAACAAGAACAAACATGCTGGCACTTTGGTCTTGGACTTTCAGCCTTCAGAATTGTTATAAACTAACTACTGTGGTCTTTTTTTTTTTTTTTTTTTCAGGTTATTTTCTGACTTTTTTTTTTTTTTATTGTTGCTAAATTTTTTTTTCCAGTTTTCCAAGATTCATTCCTCATTCCCCACACCCAGTGCTCCACACTTTAGGTGTCCCTAGTACCCACCACCAGGCTCTCCCATCCCTCATCACCCCTCCCTCCAAGTCCCTCAGTTTGTTTCTGTGTCCAAAGTCTCTGTTTTTTCATTTCCCTTTATTGTAGCAACCCAAAGGGACTAACACAGTAAGGACGGGATCTATGGACTTGCATTATGTGGCATTTTCCTCCAACCCAGTGATTATCAGACTTTCTTCTGACCACTGGTTTTCTGGGGTTTTTTGAAAGACATGACTCAAGGGAATGAAGTTATTTTTAGAGAAAAGACCAAGTATTCTCTAATTTAATTAAAAATAAATAATGTATGAAAGTCAGTATTTAAGTATTAACATATTTCTTGAAATGTCACAATAGTTCAAAATATACCACAATGGAATGACTCCAAAACTGAGACCAAATGTTAGCTAAATAGTTCCTTAGTGTATAAATTTTATTGTTCAAACATTTTAATGGGAAAAGGTGAGAATCAATTAAATACACACATACACACTTCTTGATACAGTAAATTAGTTCAGGAAATCTAAAGTCTAGTCTTACCAACTTCAAAGTATAACAAACTAATTTCAGTGCAATATTTGCTAAGTATCCACTGTGTACCAAGAACTGTTCTAGGAACTATGGCCTCAAAGAGGTGTATGTCATAATCTTGGCCCATAAAAAACAGTCTGTAAGAGTCGTCTGTTAAATATTGTATTCATTGTATATTTTTTTAGTTTCTTAGCACATATTTTTAAGAGAATGAAAAGAGACTATATTCTGGTTGGTACCTATGCCACAAACTCTAAGTTTTAAAGCTCCAAGATGATTTGAGAAGTTAAGTGCAAAGTGCATTCCCTACATATCCTCACTGAAGCCTAAAGGTGAAATGTAAAGTGACAAAAGATTCCTCTTCCCTGACTTGCCCTGAGGTAGTATTCTTAAACTTGACCCATTCTTTATATTCTTAAGGTCCTTCAAAGGACCTCCTCAGCATTTGCTTTCATCCTGGGACTATGGTGTCAGGCTGATTGAGATTAAGAAACCCAGGGATATGCTCAAGGTCATTCTCATTATAAAAATTTCAAATCAATTGATGCTATCAAGTCGTAAACCATCTAACTACAGATAGATTCATTATCATTTTTTCAGGTACAGTGACCTTATTCATTCACATATTCATTCATTCATCTATCTATTCAATTGTCCTTTAGTATGCTCATTCAAGAAGAGTGTCTTGAAATTATACTTTCTCCTAAATGTTGGGAATGTCTATTACTGCCCACCAGGAAAAAAAACAAAAAAACAAAAAAAAACAAAAAACAAGTATGCAGATACATAAAAGTGTAACAAATAATGCAGTTTAATAATAGTATAATGGGAGGCATGGGAAGAAAGTGAACACTTCTGGCTAGGAGTGGAAATATTCTAAAAACTGAAACACAAGGGGTGCCTGGCTGGCTCAATCAGTATAGCCTGCAACTCTGGGTCTTGAGGTTGTGAGTTTGAGCTCCACTTTGGGTATAGAGGTTACTCAAAAATAAAATATTTAAACAAAACAAAACATACAAAAAACTGAAACATAAACTAAGGTTGGGCAGGTTTGCAAGGATGTGTGTGGTGGGGGAGGTGTAATAGCATGTGTGGTAGGAGACATTTCAGGTGGGGGGGAAGAGTTTGACCAAAGGATAATAGTGTGAAACAACACATTTGGAAAAATCCAACCAGGTCAGTATGCATGGGGTTATGATACAAGGAGGGCGAAGTAAGACATGAGGTTGGGAGCTGCAGGGTAGCTTGTGAACAATACGAAGCATCTCTGACTTTATTCTAAGCACAGAGAAACTACTGATAAAGTATTCTGATTATGCATACCCAACAAATACTTCACACATAGCAGTCATGCTCATCTTCCATGAAATGAACTAAACATGATATAGAGTCAATTAAAGAGCTATGACCCCAGTCTCTTAGGAACTTATAGTCTAATAATAGAACAGTTAAATGAAAGTATCAGGAAGTATTATTTTTTATGTGAATGACTCAACACAGCATTGTTCACTTCAACCTCACTTAACCTGTCTACTCTTTAAATATTTTCCTTTAAAGTACCCTGAATGAAAGAACAAAGTCAAATATAGATTTTTGTCTAAATCTCTATAGCTACCTGTTTAAAAGAGTTTGCAACCAGGGTTAGATCAATATTTTTTGAACTATAATAGCAATCAAAGTAAATGGATTTTTCTTTTGAAAGAACCATAACTGCCAGCAGCCTAACAGCAAACATCAAAAACTTCTAAACATTATTGCTCTTAGTATATCTACTGGATGGTGAAAGGACTTTTAATTATTTGGAGTTATATTTATAAAGCAAGTAAGAAGAATCAACCACTCTTATTGTTACAAAAGATCAAATTAAGACAATCCAAAGTTCAACAAATGAGCAGGATATTTTTTTTTCTTAAATAACATGTTTTCTCCTAATTACCACAATTTCCACTTGCCCAGAAATGACCCTTATCCCAACCTTTACAAAACTACTTTACTGTTTTTCTTTATTAGAAGAAGGCAAGGTGGAGTGTCTGGAATGCTGGCAATATTCTCTTTCCTGCTCTGGGTCTTCATTTTGTTATAATCATGAGTTGTACATTCACATTATGTACCTTCTTGCATATTGCTATAATTTATTTATTTTTTTTTTAGTTTGACTTAAAGTAAGCAGGAATTGATAGTAGTAACTATGATAAAACTTCTCTTTCTTTACAAAAAGGGAAAGACATTACATGTTGCAACCCGTTGCTATTTTTTTCTTTCTCTCTCAAATACAGGAAGTGATAGGTCAAACTATTATAGTCATATTGCAACCATGAAGGGAAGGCCAAGAGACTTGCAAAGAAATTATCCCTGACTTATTGAACTACTGAACCAATATCTTCAATTGCCTTACTCTGGACTTCTTGTTATTGATAAAAAATAAACCATCTTTTTTTTTAAGAAGAAAAAGAAGGATGGGGATGAGGTAATGTGATAGGATGAAACCATTTTGATAATATGTCTAAATTTCTAAATATGTCATTCTTCTCACAAGAGTAAAACAAGAGTATTAAATATTGACTTATACAGTCATTATAAGGACTAAATAAGAAATGTAAGTAAAGCACTTAGCATAATCCCTAACAGATGATAGGTACAAAAAAGTTATTTTTTTTATTACTCAGAAACACTTATATTGCAGACTAGTGAGCTTCAATATCAGTCATCCACATATAAAATGCCCTGCATGTTTCTGGTTTTTTGGTTTAATTAATTAATTAATTTATTTATTTTTGATAACCTTGATGTTGGTGACCATGGCTGTCTGTATGTCTGTTTGTTGAATATACTTAAATTTTATGCTGTTTATTTCATATTGAGGATCTAGGCTATATGAGTCTTAATCTGTGCTACATTGTGATTTACATTGAAAGTTAATGCACTCCAAAAAATAATAATGCTGACACAGAATTAGCTCTTCATGGAATTATGTCCTGGAACTATCCATACAACCTCTTTCAATCTAAAAAAATAGGTATTAAGCTCCCACATGTGCTGAGCCAGTCATTGGGAGAATTCAAATGCACTGGACTAGGCATTTGTACAAGGAGATAGACATAATTTTAATCAGATATTTTAGAGCACTGGTGATAAATATAGAAACAAGAAAGAAGTGCAGTGTTATTGGAACTGATTTCTTCATATAGTTTAGGTCTCTGACACTACTACAACAACCACTTTTCCATTATTTCTATCCAGCTTTCAGGTGCCAAGCTGTTCCCAGTGTTTTCAGGAGAGAACCCTATATCAATCATCTATATTTTAGTTTAAATTTGAATTATCACCTAATTTCTTGCAAGTTAGTTGCATTTTAACTGTTCTCAAATAGTAAAATAGATAACTTTGCAATTTTAAAAGGATATTAATTTGTGTTTGGGATATACAGTAGCCCTTCTTCCCCATTAGCCATAAGGAAACATTCCAAGATCCCCAGTGGATGCCTAAAACCACAGATAGTACTAAAACTTATATATACTATTTTTTCTATGTATACATAATGATGATATAATTTAATTAATAAATTAGACACAGTATATTAATGATAATTAACAAAGAATAGAACAATTATACTATAATAAAAGTTTTGTGAATATGATCTTCCTCTGAAAAGATCTTATTGTATTGCCTTCACCCTTCTTGTGACAATGTGAGATGATAAAATGCTTACATGATGAAATGATGTGAGGTGAATGATGCAGGCATTATGACATAGCATGAGGCTAGTGTACCTTCTGACAATAGGTCAGAAGGAGAATCATCTGCTTCAGAACCAAAGATGACTGCAGATAACTCAAAGTGCAGAAAGCAAAACCGTAGATAAGGATGGATTAATTATGATGTTTGAAGACTGGAGATTAGAAAAAAAGTCTGGTGTTTGGTTTATCAATTCAACAGCATGTGCAAGACACTATTTTGGGCAATAAAGATTTAAAATGCTGAATAATATATATTATATTTTGTTTATGTACAAGGACAAAAATGATTAGCTATATAATATGAATACAAATAATTTTAATGCAAGGCAATATGTAAAAAATGTCATCTTATTTATTCAAGGTGTTTTATTTTCTTTTAAAAATTTTATTTATCTATTGGAGAGAGAGCACAAGCATGGGGGGCCGGAAGACAGATAAAGAAGCAGACTCTATGCTGAGCAGGGAGCCAGACATGGGGCTCAATCCCAGAACCCTGGAATTATGAGCTGAGCCAGACACTTAACTGACTGAGCCACCCTGGCTCTCCTTCAAGGTGTTTTAGAAATACAGAGGAAGAAAAGACAGTGGAAGAAATTAGAAATTAGAATTTAGAAATTCAGAAGAAGAAAACAGTATTCTATATTTCTTATATAGAAAGAAGGAAAGTGTAGGGATGAACATGGAAGACTATTTAAAGGAGGTTAAATTTTATATGGTCCTTAATGAATGCAAAGGACTTTTATAGGTAGAAATCAGAAAATACATTACAAAAGGACTGAGGGGTATAAGTTTGAACAAGAAAAAGTTTTATAAGATATGAGTGAAAGAGCAAATTACAGTCAGACAGTATATAATTTTTTTGTATCTGATCAGGGAAGAATTTATGTGAGAATGTAGAAGATTCTATAAAGATTTTGGAGTCAAGTAACAGAGCTAAAACTAATTTGGAATCTATAAGAAGAGCAGATTCAAGAAAGGAACCTGAAATTAGCTATTGTAATAATTCAAGAAAGGCAATATAAAAGGTATTAGAATTGTGACTGAAACAGAGGCAATAAATACTGGTAGAAAACAAATAATAAAACTTGCAACTTATTTGAAGTGGGGATTACAGAAGGAAGCCTAAAGTTGAAACTAAGACTAAAATGTGTATATATACCCGTAGAAATATATATATATATTTCTATATATATATAATATATATATTTCTTTATATATATATGTATATATATAATTAAAAAATATTTCCGAAAGCAACATAAACTCCATGAGTTCTCAATAAAAATGGGGCTTGACCAAGTAGAGAAAGTCAAGTATTACATGGTTTCACTTGCTTGTGGAGCAAAAAGAGTAATATAGAGGACAGTAGAAGAAAAGAAAATGGGAAGTGGGGTAAACTAGGGAGGGAGACAAAACACAGAGACTTTGGACTCAGAAACAAGCTGAGGGTCTTAGAGGGGAGCGGGTGGCGGATGGGTGAGCCTGGTGGTGGGTATTGAGGGCACATATTGCATGGAGCACTAGGTGTGGGGCATAAACAATGAATCTTGGAATACTGAAGAATAAAAAAAAAAGTACTGATTGTTTAGCTACAAAAAAAATGGGGCTTGATGGTTAAAACAATTTGTGATATGAACACACTCTAGAGAATGTTAAATTGATTTGTGTAGCATTTTTAATACTTTAATGTATTAATTTCCACTGTGGAAGCTTAAGTGGGACATAGAGTACATGATTATGGGTTTAAAACTTATTAATTTTATTGATGGACCAAATATACACATGGAAAATGGCCACTCTATATATGACAACATCTCTGACCCACATGAGAGGCCTAGGAGGCCAGACTACAATTTTTGTAGCAATCTGTTAAGAATGGCCAGACTTGGTCAATGACAACCAATTTCCCTAATTCTTGCTCCCACTTCCAAACCAAGACCAATCAGAGGAAACCAAATATGCTCCCCAAACTAATCAGATAATATGTTCTGCTTCTAGTTAGCCCACCTCCAACCTCCCCATGACAACAATCTTTATTAGGCATAATTGGAAATCCTCTTTCTTTCATTCCTTCCTTCCTTTTCTTTTTTCACTGTAAAAATTTCCCACTCAACTGATTGTCTTTGAGTTTCTATGAAAGTAAATGATGGTGGCTACCCCCTTTCTACAGCAAGATCTAAAGAGTCTCTGTTCTCATTTCTATGGTTTTCATTTTTTATTTTCAAAACTCCAGTAACAATTACATTTATATATACACCAACACCACACATGAAAATAAATAACTGTGATGCATGATTCATAGAACAATGTATAACTCCATAAGTCTACTATGCCCCCTGATATTTCCTGTTCCAGTCTATTCTTTTTCATTTAAAAAAAAATAGAAAAGAAAAAATAAAGCTGGACCCAACTCATTAAAATTATCTAAAGGCCCTAATCAATATAACTTTTTTAAAAAGATTTTATTTATTTATCAGAGAGAGTGAGTAAGCACAAGCAGGGGAGAAGCAGGCAGAGAGAGAAGCAGGCTCCCTGCTGAACGAGGAGCCAGATGAGGGACTGGATCCTGGGACTCCAGGATCATGATCTGAATTGAAGGCAGATGCTTAACTTACTGAGCCACCCTGGCGTCCCTGACATTTTCTTTCTTTTCTTTTTCTTCTTCTTCTTCTTCTTCTTCTTCTTTTTTTTTTTTTTTTTGTAAAACAACTGTACACTGATTTTCAAAGCTTATTTGCCCCTAGTGTCGTGTTCATTGAGCATCTCTTGGATCTTGTTTCTATAGATTATATTTGGTAAAGTGCACATACATCTTGAGTAGGAATTACTGGAAGACTGGGGATGTGAATTACAAGAAAATCAGGATAAAGACAGTTTTTAATGACAATGATTTAGTTCAAATTAAAACACACTGATTTAGAAATCACAACTCAGAAAAACAGGAAAAAATTACAAAAATCAAAAAGAGTTTCATAACATTCTAGTCTTTTTTTCTAAAGCTTAACATTTTGCCTTTCTCTTACAGAATTTTGTTTTTCTGTCCTATCACCTACTATTAAAGTAGGAGTATGCATTGGGCAGAGCAAATTCAATAAAGCTGAAGCCCTGTCTATCAGAAACTGAAGGGGCAGTGTAAAGGTAAATACAAAGAACAAGAGGCTTAGTTCTTCCTGCTGAAAATAGAAGACTCCCCCTCACCTCCCTTTACTTAAAGCTTTCACTTTGGAAAACTTGTAATTGTCAATTCTTTCTGTCTTTCTCAAAAGTACGTATTTTCAAGTGCTAAATGAAGCTCCTGTCAGACTCAAAACTTTGGAATGTTTTCCCAAGAATCTATAAACCATCTCTTTGAAACAGAATCATCAGGAAGATGACACTCCTAGCCTCCTTTCTGTAGAAAGGGAAGATCCTAATTTCAGTGGACACCTCACTCCAAGTTACAAAACCACTTCCTGTCATAAATATATGAGAGGCTTAGCTTTCCCTTGGATAAAGTCAATTAGCCAGCACAGATAGAACCCCAATATCAGATCAATTCAGGATGAATTACATGTGGCAATAATGCCGTCTAGTCCTCTTGCCTGAAGACAGTCATTTATCTTTAGAACATGCATGTAACAAGTTGTGTCTGCTTGACTATATAAAAGGTTAAAATGTCTTTCTGCCTTTGCAGTCTCTTTGGTGGACTGCCTATGATGCATATCACATCATTGTTTAATGTTTATTTAATCATAAAACAGTTTTCTTTATCTACTGCTATTGTAAACAGGTTTTCTTTGTTAGCAGAAGGTTTCATTTTCAATTTTACTCTTCCAAACAAGCACCATGTCCAGAAAATATATACATTTTTTCTTAGTAGAAAGGATTTCTATTTTAAGAGTTTTTGTTTCATTTTTATATTGAAGTTTGGAGTTGAAAGAATTTGATGTGGGGAAATACAAAAAAAGTCTGAGAAAAGTACAGTGGGCTAATCAGAAAGGATGCCATGAGTTTTTTCTATATTACACAGTTTAAAAATTTATTATTTCTTGTTTGGAGTGGCTTAAGTTAAGTTCTTTATGCTATGATGTAGACTGGACAAGCCATCAGTTTCCTTCTAGCCACACAATTCTACTTCTTCATGAAAAAAATCTATAAAGAAGAAGAAAGAGAAGAAGGGAGGGGAGAGGAAGGAAGGCCATACAAATAGCTTCTTGATTTTTCCAAATGACCTTTCAATCACCACATCACTGACTAAAAAACACATTTTATTGAAAAACTAGAGTTTTAATTATACAAGTTTAAATTATTCCTAACTTTAAGAACTTAGATTCTCTTCTGAAATCAGCTTTTTACCTTCCCATAAACTAATCAAGAAAACATTTTAAGCACATTTACATAAATGGCAAAGAGATCTTTAAATTTTAAAATGATACAAACTTCACTTTTAGTTGGAAGTGCTCTTAAAAATCTAACATGACTTATACTTGACTTCTCAGGAATACATCTACTATGTAAATCAATGTATACTGCATAGGTATTATTTGATTTACGAATTCTCATGTACATGTGAAAATTCAGTCACACAGTAATACCAAGATAAATATGAACTCCCACGTGGCACCAAGTTTTCAATAACAGGTGTTTCATACTTACTTTATAGGAGTATGTTAAAAATAAGACAACATCTGGGGCACCTGGATGGCTCAGTCTATTAAGCTTCTGACTCTTAGTTTCAGCTCCTGTTATGATCTCATAAGTCATGGGATTGAACCCTGCACTGGAGTCTACACTCAGCAGGGAATCTACTTGAAGATTTTTCTCCTTCAGCCCCTCCACCCATTTGTGTGCTCTCTCTTTAAAATATAAATATATCTTAAAAATAAAATAAGACATGTCCAAAATGGAGTTGCTTATGCTAAGCCATCCATCACCAAACTGAGAGGTATAGTTTCTGCTCTCCCAGAAATGGACTTTTAAACCATCCAATCACAAATTACCTGATCTGCACTAGTTAGGTAATGTGCTTGATAAACCCCTAGAATCCCCTAAAGGAAAGAGACCTTGTCTTAACCAAACCACTCTTTTGTCTAGCATAACTTCTTTATGATTTTTGCTTTCTATTGCCTATAAATTCTTTCATTTTGTACAGCTTCTTGAAGATCCTTTTTATCTCCTAGATCAGATGCTACCAAATTCATGAATTTTTTTTAAAGATTTTATTCATTTATTTGACAGAGAGATCACAAGTAGGCAGAGAGGCAGGCAGAGAGGGACAGGAGGAAGCAAGCTCCCTGCTGAGCAGAGAGCCCAATGTGGGCCTCGATCCCAGGACCCTGAGATCATGACCTGAGCCGAAGGCAGAGGCTTTAACCCACTGAGCCACTTAGGTGCCCTTAAATTCATGAATTATTAAAATGAACACAGGGTTTAAGATTTACTCAGTTAAAAGATGAATGGATAAAGATTTAATATGTGTGTGTATAATATATCATATATATCAAATATATATATGGAATATTAGAATATAATATAATATTATTTAGCCATAAAATGAAATTTTGCCATTTACAACAACATAGGAGGAACCACAGAGTATAATGCTAAGCAAAATAAGTCAGTAAGAGAAAGACAAATACTATATGATTTCACTCATATGTGGAATTTAAGAAATAAAATAAATGAGTAAAGAAAAAAAAGAGAGAGAGAGAGGGACAAAACAAGAAACAGACTGGTGGTTACCAGATGGGAGGTGAGTGGGGGAGATCAGTGAAATGATTAATGGGTATTAAAAAGCACACTTATCATGATGAGAACTGAGTAATGTATAGAATTGCTGAATGAGTATATTGAACACCTAAAACTAATATAACACTGTATATGAATTATATTGATATAAAAAACCTTTAAAAAATTTACTGAGTTGAAATTTGTTTTTTAACAGCTTCACCATTCATAGTAGAATTTAACCGAATTTGATTTTTGAGTCTAATATGTGTAGATATTTATAAAAGTTTAAGAAGTCATGAGAGTTACTTAAGAACAGGACAAAAATTATATGCAGAGTGGCAAGGTCCTTGTGGAATTTAATGCAAAAATAATGTCATAAATTATAGGGAATCTATAAGTTTTTTAACATCAATTAGAAGAAAACATACTTTAAGCAGAATAATCTTTCGGGGGGCACATTTTAGGATGCTCTTCCATTTTTCAGACTCTTATCCAAGGCAGAAGTGTTCTCATTTCTTTTAATAGTGATGAAATGTGAATTTCAAGACACCAAGGGTGTGGAAAGCTTATATATACCTTTTCACTTCCTATTCAATGCAATGCTTAATGAATGCTTCCATATTATGGGCTTTCCTTAAATGGAAAACTTCACCGTTCACTTAGCGATCTTTTCTTGCATGTTCTTGTTGAGGAGAAGCGTACCCACAGATTATAGGTGAGCTGCTGAAGAGAATTTAAGGGTTACAGCTTTGGCAACTATAGGGGTGGTAGTAGGCAGTGTAACTTATATAACATTATCACTGTCTTTTATATATATATTTATGTATGTATACATGTTATATAAATATTATATACATGTAAATATAGTTATATTTATATATACATAGCTTCATATATATAACATATATATATTATATGATATACTACTCATATATCATAGTATTCTATTTTAACCCTAGTTAGGACATCATGTCTGTCTACTACATGACTGGTCGTCTGTGAGTCTCTGTGGACTTGATGGTCAAGAGGACACAGATGAAAGAGAAAAATCATATGCAGAGGTCTGAGGAGAGAGATAGGAAAGACAGTTACTGAGAAACTTTGGTTCTTAATCCTTTGCTGGCCTATGGGAGAGATTTGAGCTCAGATGAAAAGGTGGGGCTTAGAACATAAAATCTGTGACTCCAAATACAAGTCAGTGATGCTACAGGCCTCAAGTAAAAAACTGAGAAACAATTTGAAGAAAAGCCTATGCCATTCACATCTACTATCACAGATATACTCAGGGTCTAAACGGTGAGCTCAAGGTGACCAAGAATGAAAGGACACTTTGTCAGAAAGAGTAGCATTCTCAGTGAAATGTTTTTTTTTTTGATTAAAAAAAGTAAAGATAAGAATGCCTTGTCAAGTTGGTAGGGGAAAACCAATTATAGTTCAACTTGGTAAATTTAGTCTAGTCCAATTAATTTACATAATCACCTAGGTAATTCAGTTACTTTCTATTAAACATATTTCTGTATAGCTTGATACATGTAAATCTTTATCCTGCTCTTCTTCAGAAATGGCTTTATAATGGCTGTGTAATGGGGTGGGTTAATGTGACATCAAAAAGACTGACAGGACAGGGAGGCCAGTAACTGTTCGATATCCTTTGGATTTTCTGTTGATGCTGATGTAAGGTAGCTGGCTTAGTATCTTACTTGGACTGATGATCCTTCAGGTAAAATTATTCTGGTTTGGGATGTTGGAGTAATTTGGGCATACAAGGGGTCTGGCCATTTGCCCTTAAGGTATTTATGCTTTTCAGTGCTTTTATCTTGGGTATCTGCTGTCTGTTAGTCTTATAAGGAAAATGTTACACAACAAAACTATTCACTAGGGCAGCAGGTAGAAGTTATTACATAGTCACATATGTCCACACTGTATGGAACAAAAAACAGGGGTTGGATTTTCTCCCATGCTATATTAAAAGGATAACTGGCTTGAGTTATGGGCTGCATATTTCCCCACCCAACTCAAGACTTCAACACTTAGGAAGCTGGTTATTAGTTTGACCTTGAGCAACAGGTTTAGTATCTTACTTTTCCCCATAATTCTTCAAGCTGATGCCAGTATTTGTTACAGACTTTTTATCTCCTCTTCTGTATGTTCTTCTTCTCTACCTTGGTGAGCTTGAAGACAGAACTTGCACATTTAGAAAGGGTGTCTCCTCTATACAATATGGAGGAAGCCTTATGGTGGTAGGTTTCATAGATAGTAAAGAATTTAGAAAATCCATTTTTCTCTATGACAAAGGCTGACTTTCAAGGTGATTTTCTCAACTGAACTCAAATTCAAACTTGGGTAGTCAATGGCTGACCTAGTAGTTCCTTTACTTTGAATTGCTATCTTAACAATTCATGTTCCAGTGCCCCTGAGGTATATGGGTTTGGTGACCTAGACTGAAAGTCCTTTACGTAGCAATGCAAGAGAAAAGTATCACACAACTAAACTTCATTTCATTTTACATATTGTAATTCAGATTTTTTATTACTTCACCTTGAAATTTCTGTTCATCTTTCAGACTTATCTACAGTGTCATTTCCTTAGGCAGCTACAGTGTCATTCCTTAGGCAGCCTTTACTATATCCACATTTTTAGCAAATCCTGTTTGCTTTAAATGCTAAGGGTACATATTGAGATGACCTATTTATATGTACTTGTTCCCACTTTTCTGAAAGTTTGTAGATAAAGGAACATTATCTATTTCATTTTTTCAGCCCTATTACCTAATACAGAACCTGAGACAAAATAGGCATTAACAAAAGTTTTTAAAGGCAAATGTAAATCTATTTATAAGATTAGCATTAGTGTTATTTTCTGTTTAAAAAAGATTTATAATTTGAACACCTTTAAATGAATCAGAAAGCATTCAATTCACTCTAAACCTGACACATTATTCAGATATCAAAATAAAAGAAACCAATCAAATAAACAGATTTATAGTCATAGTAATTATATCAAACTTGATGTGAAGGAAAATAATTTCATTTGATATCTTAAAATATATATAAATTATATATGTAGCTACCATGGGGAAGAGAAATGGAAGTATGATTAGAAGACAAAGTAAACATTATATATATTTACCAGTAAGAGATTTAAATTTAAGACAGAATGGTCAGTAATATAACAAGGACCCCAGAGAATGCAAAGAAATACTGAGAGTGGGTAAAACAGTAAAGGTTAAAAGGAAATAATGAGAAGATGAAAAGCTTTTAGAGAGCAGCCAGCTTTAACTAAATAGGTGAAGTAGGTATGGTGGACTAGTATTCACCATTCGTTCCAGCCTTCATATGATATACCTTACAAGACTAAAAAATTAAAAGAACAAATGAACCAAAGAAAGAGCTTAATTTGTCTTAAACTGTTTTGCAGTCCTTATTCTAGATGTGGATTAGATATAGTCAATTAGGTGCACTCAGGTGAGATTTGGAAAAGTGGGAGAGACTTAGAAGCCATCTTCCCTTGTGCTTAAAGGTGAGGATGGGCATTGGGTTTTTCTCAGGTCGAACTCCATTGTTCAGGGTACTAATCCTAGAATAGAAGACTTTGGTGATGTTAATATCAATTTCCTGTTTTCCCACCCTCCTGCTGTGGCAGAGATAGCACTTATTTGGCAGTTTGCTTCTTGTCCTTGTTCTTGGAGTCTCCTCAAAGACTCAATCTAGAACCTGCTTTCTTCAGATTCCAGCAATTTCAGTTTTAAAAAAGTCTATATTGAACCACTTTCTGCTTAAAATGGCTAGAGAGCTTTCCTTTGCTACCACCTGAACTCTAATACAACAGGTTAGGAAAAGGTGATATTAACACATTATTTTGCACCAATGTTGGTACTCTGTGGTACTTTTAAATTATGTTTTATAAGATATTAATGTTATCTGTGGTAAAAGATAAGTATTACATAACTCACTTATAAACTAACCATTTTCCAAAAGTTTATACTTTAAAAGAATTCTAGACCTGTATAGATCACACATAAATACAAGGAATTATATCCATTCACATATATAACAAGTTCTGAACTAAGATGCTGGTAGTTCATGATGTAGCTCAGTGTCTATCCAGAATGTGGTTGATTTTTTTTTTTAATTTTTTTTTTTTAGATTTTATTTATTTGACAGAGAGAAACACAGCCAGAGAGGGAACACAAGCAGGGGGAGTGAGAGAGGGAGAAGCAGGCTTCCCGCCGAGCAAGGAGCCCGATGTGGGGCTTGATCCTGGGTCTCCAGGATCATGACCTGAGCCGAAGGCAGTCGCCCAACCAACTGAGCCACCCAGGCGCCCCTGTGGTTGATTTATTCAATAGGCATTTACTAAAATTTTCCATCTGCCAAGGACAAAGATTTTTATTAGCAAAAGGAGGGAAGGAAGGAAGGAAGGGAAGGAGGGAGGGAAGAAGAGAGGGAAGGAGGAAAGGAAAGAAGGAAGGAGAGAGACGGAGGGAGGGAGGAGAAAGAAAGGAAAGAAAGAAGCAGCAAAGAAAGATGGTTGGGGAGCTGATAGTCTAAATTTCAGACAGATAATATTTAGAATATAATTGTATTCTAATAGAAAATACATATTTTAACTTACATAAGCAGACAGAGACTAATCTTCCAGGGAAGTTTAGCTGCTTTACTATTCTGAAATGATCCATTTGGAATGCATTTTCATCCTTCACTTTCATTGTCTGTATTGTTACACTTTCTGCAAAATCTAGTTCAAGTCCCAATTCCTCTGGAACCCTGCAGCACTTTAACACTAGAACAGGGTCTACCACAATGTCAGTCTCCATATGGTTAATTGCCAACACTAGGCTAGAACTGCTCAGCTCAATAGCGCAATGCCTTACTATAGCGGGTGACACCTTCCCAATTACAGGATGTTTGTTATTTGATCTGTTTATTATCTGAGATATTCTGGAAGCTCTGATATGTGAAAAGCTGGAAAAATCCGGGAAAACTGGAATCAGTGTGACTTCTTTGACTTTGGTAACAACCACATTAAAAATACTAATATACCAAATATGCAGCAGACAGATTCTGTTGAGCTGGATTCCATAGGAGGAATAAATGAAAGAAGAGCAAATATTTATCAAAAATAAAAATTTTATGTCTTCTGTCCTTGATCTAGCAAAACTATTTTATCTAGGCTTTTCTTAATGCTTTATTCTTCCATGCATTCTTGCTTTGTCAGCTTTGGCACTATTTCATAACAAAGAAAAGAAACATCTAGTGAAGCCCTAGAACTATTTTTGTCTTAATGTTCCTGCCCTTTGACTGCCAGTTTTTAGCCTTTTAAATACCGCCAATATTTTTGAAGGGATGATTTCGCTCTATATGGTGTGTAAGATAGAATGAACATGAACATTTCTTAATATTAGACAACAAATAAACCAAAACTACAACTGACTAAAATTCTTTGCCTGAAAAAACTTTAGTCAGGCACCTGAACCTTCTCCTAGGTTCACCCGAGCACTTCCTTATAAAATTCAGTTTTAGTTAGAACTCTGCTATGTCATTTTAGCAAGTACCCCCACCTTCAATATCTGATACTCTTGATACCTGATTGGGTTCCTCATTCTCTACCATTCTCCAGGTGATAGCTGATCACCCTAGCCTGCCTTCTTCTTAGGTTGGTTTGGCCAGAATATCCACTACCCCTGCAGTTTTCTCTAAGTATCTTTCATCCACTATCTCCCAACTCTGCTTCTCAGTTATAAATTTCTCCTTCCTTGTGCTGTACTTAGAATTCAGTCTAGTTTCTTTTCCTCACTGGAAAACCCTATTGCACTGGTCCCTACTACACCCATTCCAGTGGTCCCTACTGTATCTATTGCCATGCCCCCTCCCTTCTTTGAATAATGTCTTACTGTATTCAACAACTGCTAGAATTTTTTTTTAATAAACAAAACACTGGAATATGGTTTGCCCAGGATACAGAGATCTTGCATTATGTGTGTGTGCGTGTGTGTGTGTATGTGTGTGTGTGTTGTGTATATATTAAATATATAAAATATATATATATTAATCTGACTTCACAACTTGTCAATAGAAATTTGGAAATTTGCTTCACATTTCTAAGACTCCATTTCATTATAGGAAAAAAATAAGGAAAGTATATAATAGGGCTATTTTGGGGCTGATCAATACAGATTAGTTAGTTTGAGCCATAAGGGAACTGGCCTTGAGTCTGCCAAACTTCAGAATCATGAAAAACAATAACAACAGTGGGATTGTTCCAGAGGACAAGAGACAAAGAGACATAATGACTAAATGTAATGAGTGAAATTTAATTGGATCTTAGATGAAAAACAAATGTATAAAAGACCATTTGGTCCAACTGAGGGCATTGGAAATGGGTGGTATAGTAGATGACTTCTGTTAATGAATGTTTATTTTTTTAGTGGGATAGTGATATGTGGCTATAGAGTGGAAGTTTTTAGTCATTAGGAGATGCTTATATATTTAAGGGTGAGGTGGAGTGATATTTGTACCTTCCTTTCCAATAGTTCTGCAAAATAAATAAGCAAATAAAATCTGTGTGTGTGTATGAGTGTGTAAGTATGTGTGTGGCAGTAGGGAGAGGAAAAGTGTGTCAATATAACAAAACCTTAAAATCTGATAAGTCTACGTGAGTAATATACTAGTACCTCTTTTATCATTATTTCAGATTTTCTAACCAAATCATTCATCTCAAATAAGTCCGTATTCATAAGCTATAAAATAATAATAGTATACATAAAAACAGTAATGATAATAAAACAGATGTGTCATAATTTAAATGAGTGTTAAAATATTCATATTGAGGTAAAGATTTAAAAAAAATCATAAAGTGTGTTCGTTTGTTTTGTATTTTCCTGAACACATAAAGTGTAATAGGCCAAAACAAGAGACCCATATTAGTAATTTAAAACACTCAGATGACACATTTTTTTGAGAAACATGCAAGTCACCTTAACCATTTGCTAATGGGTAACAAAACATAACTCTTTATAAATCCATCTATAAAATGTAGACATTAGTTCCAAATCTAAAAATCTAGTAATGTATAAACCGTTAACTTAAGCACATAGAGCCCCTGCACAGACTGGAGGAAAATATCAACAGAGGGTAAGAAAAGCAAACACTAATATTACAGATTTCTTAATTAAAAATGGCAACTACTCATTTTCCCATTAATTCCCTTGCCAACAGTGACAGAATATCTGCTAAGCCTATTTTCTAAGAAACCATTCTATTTCTGTGTCGTCAATGGGTCAAAACTGTTCAGTACATTTCTCTCAAGCATTTCAATCTATATTTGCCAGTTCTTGTGGTGAGTATATTAGAGTTGACATGTCACATCTCAAACTCATGATGGCAGCAAATGGCTTAGTTGATATATTTCATTAAAGTGTAAGATAAATTCTAAACATCAAATGTCCACAACAACGACTTTCCATTCTTGTCAAGAAGTAGGGCTATTATTCTCAAAGAGTATCATCAGGAACCTTGTTTTCAGAGTACAATGTACTTTGCTGTACAAGTTTTACATGCAATAATGAGCTGATGCTAAAGATGGGAGGGAGTAGAGGTTAGAAGCACAGACTTTGGAGTAAAACAAGTTGGGTTTAAATCTAATCTTTGCTACTGTTGACTGTTTAACTTGGGACACCTTATTTAAAATCACAGAGTCAGTTCTATCATCTCTACCAGAGGGAACATAGTAATAACCACTTCATGGAATTATTGGAAAAATTAAATCAGGTAATCAATACAACATATTGCCAGGCACATACAAAAAGTACCAAATCTGTTATTCAATAAATATGAATTGAACTCCTATACACTCTGTGCAATGTTGGTCTAGATATTCCTCACATAACAGAGAACAAAACAGAACCTCCCAAACTTCCTCCACCCAAAAAGTTGGAGAATAAAAGAAAAAAAAGAAAAATGTCAGTGTATGTGGAGTTTTATTCTAGTTAAGGAAGGCAGACAATGCAGTATAAACACATGATATTTTATAGCGTATAAGAAGGTGATAAGTGCTATGCCCAAAAACAGAGAATGGGGAAACTGTGGAAAGGTGAATGGATTACAATTTTTAATATAGTGGTCAAAGCAGGTCTCTTTGAAGAACGACATTGGAGCTAAAACTTAAAAAAGATGAGGTGGTTAGCATACCCATAATGGGGAAAGGCCCTAAGGAAAGAGTGTGTCTGAGTGGTTGAAGGAAAGTGGAGGCCACAGTATGACTTATGTTTTGAAAAGATCAGTTTGGCTTTATATTGAAAGAGGCAGAGGGTGGAGGGGAAAAAAAAAAAAAAACAACAACAATTAGGTGATGGATGATGATGTGTTGAGTAGAGTGTTCACAGGGAAGGTGCTTGGATTGTGGGTATATTTTCAAAGTAGAACAGAGAGGATTTGCTGATAGATGAAAGAAATAGGTTAATCAAAGATGTCATCAATAATTTTGGTATGAGCAACTAAAGGTTGAAATTTCTATCAGCTGCGATGGCAAAAACTGTAGGTAAAGCAGTTTGGTAAGAAATGAACTCAGGTGAGTTTGGGAAAACTGTTAAGTATCCAAGTGAAGTATCTAGAAGACAGCTGAGTGCATGGAGCTTTAACAGGACAGGCCCACGTGAACACAAGGTTGACACATGGGTAGTATTTATTTATTTATTTATTTATTTATTTATTTATATATTTTAAAGATTTTTTATTTATTTGACAGAGAGAAACACAGCGAGAGAGGGAACACAAGCAGGGGGAGTGAGAGAGGGAGAAGCAGGCTTCCCGCCGAGCAGGGAGCCCGATGTGGGATTCGATCCCGGGTCTCCGGGATCATGACCTGAGCCGAAGGCAGTTGCTTAACCAACTGAGCCACCCAGGCGCCCCACATGGGTGGTATTTAAAACATACAACCAGATGAAATCACTGAGGTAGTGAGAGAAGATAAGAGGACAAAGGAGCATCAACATTAAGTGATTGGGTAGAGGCAGAGAAAACTAGTAGACAGAAAACCCAGAGTGTAGTATTCTGGAACAAAGAAAAGAAGTGAGAAAAGAGAGAGAGAAGTGAGCATTTAATACTGAGTTACATATGGCTGATTTTTCAAGCAAGATGTGTGCAGAGAATCCACTAATAGACATAACAATGGGGAGGGTATTTTTTACTTTGACAAGAGAAGTTTTAGAACCACAGTGGTAGTGAAAATCTCTTTGAAACAACAGGTTTAAGGAACTATGAGAAAAGGCAAATCAGAGATAAGCCAAAATGACCAACTCAGTTGAGAAATTTTAAAGCAAAAAGAAGAAAAGGTATTAAACAACAGGTTTGAGGAACTATGAGAAAAGGCAAATAAATCAGAGATGAGACAAAATGACCAACTCCGTTGAGAAATTTTAAAGCAAAAGGAAGAAAAGATATGGGGTGATAGCTGTCAGAGGAAACAAAGTCAAATAACTTTTCTTTCTTCTTTTTTATGAAAGAATATAAATTCATGTTTGTACAATCAAGAGATTATCCCAAAGAGAAAATGTAATTGTGCATGAGAAAGGGAAGGGCTGGAGCAAACTAGAGGAGGAGGAATTTAATGTACTAGTGGAAGGACTGGCTTTGGATAAAACCATTGCTATTTCATTTACAGCAAGAGGAAGGTCCTGTAGATACATAAAGGTTTTGATATATATGTATATCGGGTGGTAGATATGGTATATAATTAACTCTATCTAAAATAAGATTAAAGGGAATATGTGAATGTTAATTAGTTCCTTAACTCATGCCACAGTAGTTCAAATAGAAACTGATTAAAACCAAATCCATGAAATCAAAATTATTTTTGCATAAAATCCTATACAAACTAGGTTCTAACACAACTAAAATACATTTTTTCTTTTGTATATATTAAAAGGAAAATTGACCAGTGGCTACTTTTATTTGATTCTGTAAAATCAAGATATAGCACTTCAAAATTTCATACCTGGTTTAGAACAAGAAATATGTTCTAAAACATTTGTTTTCAATTAGCTGTTATGTACGTTATAAAGTTTAAGTTAATTTGGACTTCAACTCATAAAATGTTTAGTTCTTATTAAATTTTAGCTTTTGGAGTAGGACTTAGGCATGAAAGAACAAGAAATATGAAACTACAACCTGTGTATGATTGTTCTGGGAAGCAGTTCGCTACTTCCTGTTAAGAGACATTATTAATGACTATGCAAGTATTTTTTACATGGGCTAAGCCAAAGATATTAACTAGTACTTCATTTCCATTTCTAGATTTAAAATGCATTCTTAGAGCTTAGCAAATGACTGTAATTTAGGTCAAAAATCAAGATAATTTTAGGAAGAGCAAAAAAAGCAATAAGAAAGCAAGAAGAAAAAAATAAAAGAAGGCAGGGAGGAGTACAATAGTCTGAATGCTTGTGTTTCCCCTACCCCAAATTCATATATTGAAATTCTAATGTCCAAAGTGGTGGCATTAGGAGGAAGGGCCTTTGGAAGATGATTAGGTGATAAAGATAGAGTCATCATGAATGGGATTGGTGTCCTTAGACACCTCAGAAAGCACCCTTGCCTCTTCTTCCACATGAGGGCATAGCAAGGTGACAGTCTAAATCTTGGAAGAGTGCTCTCACCAGATAGCAAATTTACGAGTGACTTGATCTTGAATTTTCCAGTCTCTAGAACTGTGAGAAATAAATTTCTGTTGTTTACAAGCTCCCCATTCTATGTTATTTTTGTTAGAACAGCCTAGTGGACTAAAAGAGAGGGGTAGCTAGAGAGAGTATATATATAGAGGGTGATGTTGTTTAGATGTGGGGTTAATATTCAGTGAGTATTTTAGAAGAGAGAACACTGCTCATTCAGCCAGTAAGTTTTTAGTCTTTACTATCTTGAATTCTTCTTTTTCCTATACCTTTATTTGTTTGGTTAAGACAATAAAGTGGTTGAAGATAATCCAAGTACTCATTAAATTAGAGCAAAAGCTGCAGAGAAAAAAAGTGATTTGGTAATTGATATATGACATTAATTTTAATGAAAAATAATGGGCAAAATAATTATGCTACAGGACAAGGATAAAGACAAAAAACAATGAAGTAGGAATCGAAGGAAAAAAGGCTCATTAAAGCTCACTTTACTCCCCAGTTTAAGTTATGACCAAATCAAGAAATAAAAATTGAGGAGCGCCTGGGTGGCTCAGTTGGTTAAGCGACTGCTTTCAGCTCAGGTCATGATCCTGGAGACCCCAGATCGAGCCCCACATTGGACTTCCTGCTCGGCGGGAAGTCTGCTTCTCCCTCTCTCAGTCCCTCTGCTTGTGTTCCCTCTCTAGCTGTGTTTCTCTCTGTCAAATAAATAAATAAAATCTTAAAAAAAAAAAAGAAATAAAAATTTAAAGACAAAATGGCTGTACTACTTAAATTACTTGTTTACCATCATTCTTCAGGTATTTTTAAACCAAAAACAAAAGAGAGAATATTAAGAAGCCTCAGAGGCTATTAAATCTGTAATTTTTCTTAATTTAAAGTATATATTGAGTCCAAATTAAAACTACAAAAAGATTTAGTTACTTTGAAAAATCATCTCATTCAATGTGAGTTTTTCATATACTGTGTTAAGGAAGCATATGAAATACCCAGCAACAATTTGTCAAAGAGATAAATTATGGATTGTATGTGATTTTCCAACAACTGACTATAATTAATGGATTGCAATGCTACCGATATGAAATTATGAGCAAGGCAACATAAAATATATTTTTATTGAGTAATCATAATTTTCCGTGGCTTCTTTCCAACTATATTAGCATGTGAACAAGATATTTTATGTTGAATTACACTAACAAAGGGAATGATTGAGCCCTTAAACTCCAAGGATTATCCTTGGAGGTTGTTACATACTGCTTCTAGGTTACTTAATAATTCAGTAGAAATGGCATCATTTTCCTCTCTAGTTTGGAAATTGGCTTTTTAAAAAATGTCTACCATCAGCCCATATATATAACGAAACATAAGAGAGTCAAACTTGTTTTGACATTTACATGAATACCATTGTATTATTTTACAAGATATGACTTTTGAGATCTAGGATTAATTTCATATCATGTCTATTTTATATTACTTTTCTGAAATAAGTACACTTTACTCAAATCTTATTCAAAAAGGAATGAAATAGTGGGAATACTGTTGGATTCTAAATGGTATTTTTAAATAGTTTAAAATGTGGATTCCCTGTATGGAGAAGACATTTCATTGATCAGAAATGTAATTTTGAAAAAAAAAATTAAATAATTAAATCTTAATACTGAAAATTTGAGTTGTATTTTCCAGATGGTAAACTCTTGTGTTGTGTTGGCATCAATTTGAAACTATTGGGTATAGTGCTAATTTCCTTTTCTGACAAGCATTTTCTTGTTTATCATAAAAAACAAAAGTCATTAACACTATAGTTAATTGGGAATAGTCATGTGATAGAAAATGCAGATCATTTAGAAGCATTAAGCTTTGTCAGCTGGAGCCCTAATTCTCCTCCATTAAGATTAGATAAAGTGCTCTCAAGACAATAAGCTGATTATGACAACCTAACAGTACAAGTAAATTTATTAGACGAATGGCTTGGGAAATTAAAAAATAAAAACAGAGGTAATATAAAGTTCCAAAACACTGAACAAAGAAAATATGAATTAGGAGTGGGGGCAGTTCAAGATAGTGGTATAGGAAGACTCTGAACACACCTACTCCCATACACCAAAAGTAAAGCTACATATAGAACAATTCCTCTAAAACAGACCTGAATGATTCTCTCTAAAACTAGTTGCATAGCTTCTGCCCACAAAAGGATAAGAGGGTCACCCTGAGAAAAGTAGGAGAGGCAGAGCTATGATCTTGCTCAAACCCCAGCCCTCAGGCAGCAACCCATAGTGGGAAGGATCTCACAAGAACAAACACATCCCTGAGGAATAAGAGTTTCAAGCCCAACATCAGACATCCCAGTCCTTGGGATCTACACCAGAGGGGCTATCCCTCAAAATGTTTGGATTTGAGGGGCATCTGGGTGGCTCAGTTGGTTAAGCAGCTGCCTTTGGCTAAGGTCATGATCCTAGAATCTCCGGATCAAGCTCTGCATCAGGCTCTCTGCTCAGCAGGAAGCCTGCTTCTCCCTCTCCCACTACCCCTGCTTGTGTTCCCTCTCTTGCTGTGTTTCTCTCTGTCAAATAAATAAATAAACCCTTTAAAAAAATGATGAATTCATTTGGAACATATTCTTATGTTTCCTTATTTTTGCCTTTGTTTTGTTTCTATATATTATGTAAAAGTCTTAAAGAAGTGGTCACAGGAAGACTGGGGCTGTGTTTCAGTGTGTTGTCTATATGGTACCTGAGGTACCATATAGACCACCAAAACCTGTCTCTCAGTGTTTCAGTCCCTGAGGCCCAGAAATGCAGAATCTCTGTCTACAAACCTAGATGTTCAAAGGACATTTCCTATGGGGACCGTGCATCCCCACTAGTTTTGTTGGGACCACAATGGAGCACTGGGTTGGGATATACCCACCTGCCACCTTTGGCAGGACTATGCTGTGGGGCAGCACCATGTCAGGGAAAGCACATCTGCCAGGTTTGGTGGGGAAAGGATGCAGGAGAGCACAGGGGCAGGGCAAAGAGTGCTAGCAAGGTAGAGAAAGATAGAGAGTGCAAAAATGGCACCCTCCAGCACAGCCATCCCTGGACAAAATTCCAGTGAACTCTGCCTTTCTGGCAGGTGCTCTAAGATTAGCTAAAGAATCTTCTTCACATATGGTGTAGGTACTTTTCAACCTGCTCTTTTTACACTGGATCCCAGGATGAGTGAGTCTGTGTGTGAGCCCTTAAGAGCAGAGTCTTGGTTTCCTTTGCATCTCAGAGTCAGGCAAAAATAAGGAGACATAAGAATATGTTCCAAATTAATTCATCATTTTTAAAAAGTATTTTATTTATTTATTTGACAGAGAAAAACACATCCAGAGAGGAAACACAAGCAGAGGGAGTGACAGTGGGAGAATCAGGCCTCCCGCCGAGCAGGGAGCCTGATGCTCGGCTTGATCCTGGGACTCTGGAAACATATAACCTGAGCCTAAGGCAGCTGCTTAATGACTGAGCGACCCAGGCACCCCAAGAATATGTTCCAAATGAAAGAAAAAGATAAAACCCTAGTAAGGGGAGTGTGGGGACCAAAATTAATGAACCAGAGAAAAGTGGTTTATCTGATAAAGAGTTCAAAGTAGTCGTCATAAAGTTACTCACCAATCTTTGGAGAAGAATGGATGAACACAAAGAAAACTTCAACAAAGAGATAGAAAACAGAAACTTCCAGATCCAGAAAGCCTAGAGAGTTACAAATAAGATGAACCCAAAGATATCTACAGCAAGATTCATTAATTACAGTGTCATACATTAAAGATAAAGAATTAGAAGTGCAAAACAAAACAAAGCAAAACAAAACAACCTACTTCCTATCAACAAGGGAACTCCCACAAGGTTATTAGCAGATTTTTCAGCAGAAATTTTTCAGGCCAGAGAGAGCGGCATGATATATTCAAACTGCTGAAAGCAAAAAATTTCCAACCAAGAATAGTCTACCTGTCCAAGTTATTATTCAGAATTGAAGGAAAGATAAAGAGTTTCCCAGATAAGCAAAAGCTAAAAAAGCTCACCAACCACCACTGAACTAGCCCTATAAGAAATATTAAAGCTACTTTTTTAAGCTGAAAGTAAGAGTACTAGTTAGTAACAAGGAAACAAATACAAAAGTAAAAATCTCGCTGGTAAAACAAAATATATAGTAAGGATAATGGATTAGGTGCTTATAAAACTAGCATGAAAGTTTACAAAGTAGCAAAAATAACTATAACTACAACAGTTAGTTAAGAATATGCAAAATAAAAAATATATAAAAATATGATATCAAGAGGCACCTGGGTGGCTCAGTAGGTTGAACATCTGTCTTCAGCTCAGTGTCCGGGGATTGAGCCCTGCATTGGGCTCCCTGCTCAGCAGGGAATCTGCTTCTCTCTCTGCCTTCTGCCCTTCTTCCCTGCTCATGCTCATGCTCTCTCTCAAATAAATAAATAAAATCTTTTTTAAAAAAGTGACATTAACAACATCAAATGTGGAGGGGGGAGCAAAGATGTAGTTGTAGAATATGTTCAAACTTAACTTTCAATTACCTTAAAATAGACTGATGCATATATATGTACATATAAGTTCTATGTGTGTATAGGCTGATATATGTAAGCCTCCTGGTAACAACAAAACAAAACTTATACTAGCTATTCAAAAGAAAATGGGAATAGAATCTAAACAAGGCACTAAAAACAGACATTAAACCTCAAGAAAGCAAGAGAAAAAAGGAACAGAGGGGAACTACAAAACAGCCAGAAAAAAACAACATGGGGATAAGTACATAGGGATAAGTACATAACTATCTATAATTAGACTGGGGCTGTGTTTTGTGGATTGACTCTCCAATCAAAAGGCAGAAAGAGGCTAAATGGTGTGTGTGGGGACTATCTATATTGTGCCTACAAGTCTCATCCAAGATATAAAGATAAACAGACAGAAAGTGAAGGGATGGAAAAAATATATTTCATGCAAATGGAAACCAAGAGAAAGCTGGTATAATTAAGCTTATAGCAGATGAAAAAGACTTTAAAAACTGAGTATAATAAAAGACAAAGATGGGCATTAAGGAGTCAGTCCAGCAAGAAGATATGACATTTGCAAATATTTGTGCATTCAACATAGAGGCATCTAAATATATAAAGTGAATATTAACCGACCTAAAGGGAGAAATCAACAACAATATAACAATAGTAGGGGACTTAAATACCCACTTATATCAATGGACCATCCATACAGAAAATCAATGGGAGAACACTGGCTTTAAATGACACATTAAACCTAATGGATTCAACAGAGCATTCCATTCAAGAGTAATAGAAAACCCATTCTTCTTAAGTGTACATGATACATTCTCCAAAACAGACCATAAATTAGAATACAAAACAAGTCTCAATAAATTTTAAGGAGACTAAGAGCACATACAGCATCTTTTCAAAACACTATGGCATGAAACTCGAAATTGTTTTCTTACACATACACAAAAATAAATTTAAAATGGATGAAAGACCTAAATGTTAGACAGGAAACCCTCAAAATCCTAGAGAAGAACACGGGTAGCAACCTGTTTGACCTCAGCTGTAGCAACTTCTTTCTTACTAGACACATCTCTGGAGACAAGGGACACAAAAGCAAAAAAATGCACTATTAGGATGTCAAGATAAAAAGCTTTGGCACCGCAAAGGTAACAATCATTAAAACTAAAAGGAAACCTCTGAAATTGAAGAAGATATTTGCAAATGATGTATTAGATAAAGGGCTCTTATCCAAAATAAATAAAGCCCTTACCAAACTTAATACCCCAAAATTAACAATCCAGTTAAGAAATGGGCAGAACATAGAACAGGCATTTTTCCAAAGAATAAATACAAATGGCTAATATACAATGTTAATAAAGGCTCATCATCACTCATCATCAGGGAAATACAAATCAAAACCACAATGAGATGCCACCTCACACCAGTCAGAATGGCTAAAATTAACAATTTAGAGAACAAATGTTGGCAAGATGGGGAGAAAAGGGAACCCTTTAACACCGTTGGTAGGAAGGCAAACTGGTGCAACCACTCTGGAAAAGAGTATGGAGATTCCTCAAAAAGTGATAAATAGAACTACCTTATGACCCAATGACTAAACTACTAGGTAGTTACTCAAATGATACAAAAATACTGATTCAAAGGGATATATGCACCCTGATGTTTATAGCAACATTATCAATAGTAGCCAAATTATGGAAAGAGCCCAAATGTCCATGGACTGATAAATGGATACAGAAGATGTGGCATATATTACTCAGCCATCAAACATAATGAAATTTTGTCATTGTAATAATGTGGGTGGAACTAGAGTGTATTGTACTAAGTGAAATAAGTCAGAAAAAGACACATATCAAATGATTTCATTCATATGTGGAATCTAAGAAACCAAACAGATAAATATAGGGGAAGGGAAGGAAAAATAAAAACAGAGAGGGAGGCAAACTATAAGAGATTCTTAACTATACAGAACACACTGAGGGGTTCAGGAATGAAGGTCGGTGGGAGATGGGCTAAACGGGGAGTGGGAGGGCACTGGTTGTAATGAGCACTGGGTGTTATATGTAAGTGATGAAACACTAAATTCTACCTTTATATCAATACTACATTACATGCTAACTAACTTGAATTTAAAAATTTGGAATAAAAAAATGAACTGTAAATCATTCACAAAAATAAAAGGATAAATAAAAAAAATATATATGAGGATTAAATAGCATACCAGTGAACAACCAATGTGACAATGGAGAAATAAAAAAAAATATCCTGAAACAAATGAAAATGGGCATAGCATATACTAAAATCTATGGGATGCAGCAAACGCAGTGCTAAGAAGGAACTTCATAGTAGGGTGTCTGGTTGGTGCAGTCAATTAAGCATCTGACTCTTGGTTTCAGCTCAGGTTCTGATCTCAGGGTCATGAGGTCAAGCCCCATGTTGGGCTCCATGCTCACTAAGGAGTATGCTAGAAATTTTCTTTCCCTCTGTCCCTCCTACTCATGCAGTCCTTTCTCTTAAATAAATAAATAAATCTTAAAAAAATAAATAAATAAAAGAGGGAACTTCATAGTGTGATCCAGGCCTACCTCAGGAAATAAGAAAAATCTGGACAACCCTCCAACTTTATACCTAGGCAAATTAGAAAAAGAGGAACAAACAAAGCCTAAAGTTAGTAGAAAAAAAGGAGGTAATAAAGATCAGAGTGAAAATAAATGAAATAAAGACGAAAAAATACAGAAAAAAGATCAATAAAACTAAGAACTTGTTTTTCTGAAAAGATAAAGTCAATAAACCTTAAGCTAGACTCAATAAGAAAAAAAAGAGAGGGCTCAAATGAATAAATCAGGATTGAAAGAAGGGAAGTCACAACTGATATGAGAGAAATACCAAGGATCATAAGATATTATATGAACAATTATATGAAAACAAATTGGAAAACCTGGAAGAAATTAATAAAATCCTAGAAACACACCCTTCCAAGACTGAATCATGATGAAATAAAAATTTTGAATAGACAGATGCAAGGAGATTGAGTCAGTAATCAAAAACCTCCCAAAAAGTAAAAGTTCAGGACCAGAGAGCTTCACTGGTGAATCCTACCAAATGTTCAATGAAGATTTAATAGCTATCCTTCTCAAACTTCTCCAAATTATCAAAGAAAAGGAAATACTTCCAAACTCATTTTACATGGATGGCATTATACTGATTCTAAAAACCATAAAAATAAACATAAATAAATAAATACATAAATAACTAAATACATAAATAAATAAATACATACATAAATAAAATTATAGGCCAATATCCCTGATGAACACAGATATAAAAATACTCACAAAATATTAACAAACCAAATTCAACAATACACTAAAAAAATCATACATCATGATCAACTAGGATTTATGCCAGGGATGCAAGGATTGTTTAGCATTTGCAAATTAATCACTGTGATAATCCACCTTAACAAAATGAAAGCTAAAAATGGTGTAATCATCTCACAGACATAGCAAAGCCATTTCCTAAAATCAACATCCATTTTTGATAAAAACTCTCAATAAAACTGGAATGTATCCCAACATAATCAAGGCCATATATGGCAAGCCCACAGATAACTTTATACTCAAAGATCAAGAATAAGACCACCATCAGGATGACCACTCTCACATCCTTTATTCAACATAGTATTGGTAGTAGTACTAGTCAGAGCAATCAGGTAAGAAAAATAAATAAAAAGTAATCCAATTGTAAAGGAAGAAATAAAACTATCAATAATTGTGGATGACATGATTCTATGTATAAAAAAACCCCAAAGATTCCACCACAATCTGTTACAACTAATAAATTTAGTAAAATTGCAGGATACAAAAATAAATACTAATAAATCTATTGTTTTTATACACTAACAACAAACTGTCAAAAAGAGAGAGTAGAAAATAATCCCCTTTACAGTTGCACTCAAAAAAATAAAATACCTAGGAATAAATTTCACCAAGTAAAGTACCTATATACTGAAAACTATATGAAAGAAAGTAAGGAGTATACAAATAAATGGAAAGATATCCCAAGCTCAGGGATTAAACAAATTAATATTGTTAAAATGTTTACATTACCCAAAGCAAGCTATAGATGCCTATCAAAATCTCAATGGGCACCTGGGTGGCTCAGTCAGTTGAGCATTTGCCTCTTGATTTTGGCTCAGTTGTGATCTCAGGGTCCTGGAATGGAGCCTTGCTTCAGGCTCTATGCTCCGAGGGGAGTCTGTTTGAAGATTCTCTCCCTCAACTTGTGTGTGCTGTCTTGATTTCTCTATCAAATAAATGATTAAAAAAACTTTTAAAAAGAAATATTAATGCCACTTTTTACAGAAATAGACAAAACAATTTAAAAATTGCGTGGAACCACAAAATTCCCAAATACCCAAAGCAATCTTGAGAAAGAACAAAGCTTGAGACATTATGATCCTGATTTAAAACTATGTTAGAAAGCTATAGTACTTAAAACAATATAAATTAATAAAAACTAATCCAGGGAAACTGGGGTGGCTCAGTCGTTAAGCATCTGCCTTTGGCTCAGGTCATGATCCTAGAGTCCTGGGATGGAGTCCCATATTGGGCTCCCTGCTCAGCGAGCAGCCTGCATCTCCCTCTCTCAATCCCCCTGCTTATGTTCCTATCTAGCTGTGTTTCTCTCTGTCAAATAAAAAAAAATATTTTAAAAAAATTGGTCCAGTTGGAATAGTATTAGTTTTTATTTCCTGTCACACAGGAAATAAAAAGTGCACATTACAGATACCTGATGCTAGAGTGTTACGCTACCAAATCCGTTCATCTAGTAATCTCATTTTAAAGGTTCTCATTCTAAAAGATGCTCAATATAGCTCATCATCAGGGAAATGCAAAGGAAAACTATAGTGATATATCACCTCACATCTGTCAGAATGGTCAAAATAAAAAACATAAGCAACATGTGTTGATGAGGATATGGAAAAAAAAAAGGAATCCTCTTGTACTCTTGGTAGAAATGCAAACTTCTGCAGCCACATCATGGAAGTTCCTTAAAAAGTCAAAAATATTTACCCCCAAAATACAAAAACACTAATTGAAAGGCATACATGCACCCCTATATTTATAGCAGCATTAGTTATCATTATAGAAGCAGCCCATGTCCACTGATAGGTAAATGGATAAAGAAGCATTGTATATATAAAATGGAATATTATTCAGCCATAAAAAGACTGAAGTCTTGCCATTTGTGACAACACGGATACAGTTAGAAAGTATAACACTAGACAAAATAACCCTTTCAGAGAAAGACAAATGCCATATGACTTTTCTCATATGCAGAATTTATAAAACAAATGAGCATGGTAAAGAAAAAGAGATAGGCAAACCAAGAAACAGACTTTCCCTATAGAAAAGAAACTGATGGTTACCAGAGGGGAAGTGGGTGGGGGATGAGTGAAATAGGTGATGGGGATTAAGGAGGGTACTTGTAGGGAGCCTGCGTGGCTTAGTGGGTTAAAGCTTCTGCCTTTGGCTCAGGTCATGATCTCAGGGTCCTGGGATCGACGTCCACATCCTCCGCTTCGGGCTCTCTGCTCGGCAGGGAGCCTGCTTCCTCCTCTCTCTGCTGCCTCTCTGTCTACTTGTGATCTCTCTCTGTGTCAAATAAATAAATAAAATCTTAAAAAAAAGGGGGAGTACTTGTCATGATGAGCACCAGGTGTTATATGGAAGTGATGATTCACTACTCTGTACACTTAAAACCAATATAATACTGTATGTAAACCAACTGAAACTAAAATAAACAGATAAAATTTAAAAAATTAAAAATCCTGCTAATTAAGGTATGCAGTATTTAGAAATGTAGACTGCACAATTAAAAATAAAGATAAAGCTCAATTATACAATAATGGATTGAACAATTTTAATAAGGAAAACTGGAGAAATAAAAGGTAAGTAAGTTGTAAATTATAAGGTAAGGGTATTGAAGTAATAAAAAACTCTAAGAATACATATATCCACTGCTTTCATAAACATCATGTTATGAAAAAAGCTTTTAATAACATAATAATGAGATTATGTTAGTTTTATTCAGAGAGAGAGAGAAAACACCACTGAGAGATACAGAAGCAAAAAACCAATATTGACTTTAAACAATAATAATTAAATGTTAATCTCAGTAAGAAACTAACACTTTTCTTTGACTTTGAGCAAAAACCTTAGTGTCTATGTCGAGATTTTCCCAGGTAAAATGCAGATAATAATAATACCACAGAGGAGTACTGTGAAGCTTAATTAATTTCTCCAGAGTGCTACGGACATGAGAAAATGTACATGTAGTCTGGGCATTTGATCACTATTACTCCTCCAGGAGTTTTCTTTTGATATTGCCTGAGGAAGTTAAATGGAAGGCTGCCAAGTTACTGAACACCCAGAAGGAGCGAGAATACCTTGTACTGAACAGTAAAACAAATGAATGAAAAGCCAGCCCTTTGGAAGAAACATTAAGGAAATGAAAAAGTTAAGCACTTGGGGATGGCAGAGGGGATCAAATAAATTAACATTATAATTTACAGTTAAAAAAAAAAATCATGTATGTATGCGAGCTAAAGTTCCTGAAAGAGAAAGAGGGAGGGAAAGAGGAGGTGGAGAAGTTGAGGGAGGGCGAGGGAGAGAAGAGAGAGATTTACATACACACATACACATAATACAGATATCTACATATATTTATGAAATATCTATCTTTTAGATGAAGAAAGAAAAGCAAGAGGGAAATATATGGGGAAGAACAGGCAGATGGAGTAGTTATGGGATAAGGCCACTGTTAAATATTAGTAAATTGGGGGGTGCCTGGGTGGCTCAGTTAAGGTTAAGGGACTGCCTTCAGCTCAGGTCATGATCCCAGAGTCCAGGGATCCAGCCCCACATTGGGCTCCCTGCTTGGTGGGAAGCCTGCTCCTCCTTCTCTCATTCCCCCTGCTTGTGTTCCCTCCCTCTCTAGCTATGTTTCTTTCTGTCAAATAAATAAATAAAATCTTTTTAAAAAATTAAAAATAATAAATATTAGTAAATTGGAAAAATATAATTTAGAAGGTTATAAAATTTTAAAGTATTTAGAGAGCTGGTATAACTCTTCAAAAATTTTTTAAAAATGCTGAAGTAGAATTAAGATTGATATTCCAAAGTTAAATGATTTAGTGAGTTATTTGACTCATAGAAATGATAGAATATTCGTTCTCCTAGTCAAGACTGAATTCACAAGAACTTTGTGAGGATTTACTAAAAATATTTCAATGTAAAACACTCAGAAGGATGTTTAGCAGGTAGAAAGTGCTCTTGGTACATTTTAGGAATTACCATTATTCAAATTATAATGAATGCAAATGCTGAAGTTGCACTGATTTTTTGCTCTGTCATTTTTTTCTCTTTCATATCAAATATTTTATATTTAAATTATTAACAGCAAATGACTGATACTTAAAGAGCAATCCCAAGTCATGGTTTGAGTGATACTGAATTTTTCTCTTTTTTTTTTCAAAGATTTTATTTATTTATTTGACAGAGAGAGAGAGATCACAGGCAGAGAGGCAGGCAGAGAGAGGGGAGGAAGCAGGCTCCCTGCTGAGCAGAGAGCCTGAGGCAGGCCTAGATCCCAGGACCCTGAGATCATGACCTGAGCCAAAGGCAGAGGCTTTAACCCACTGAGCCACCCAGGCGCCCTAGATACACTTTTATCAATACTGAATTTTTCTAAATCATTTTCAAACTTGTAATATGGAATCAGTGTTATGTATGAATGTTGTTTGTGGTAGACAAAGTAGTAGCTATTTTACAATAAAAGTAGGAGAAAATAAATCATTCATTGAATATTTGTGGAACAACTACTTTATATGTGTCCTTTGTGAGATAATACACCAGGAACAAAGAAAAATGGAAGTTGATCTAAAGCAGCTTACCATCTAGTGAGGAGATTTTAAACAAATAAATACGTGAATAAATTATAACTGATAAATGCTACATGAGAACAAATGCCAAGTGATGTGATATGAAATATCTGAGGATATAATTACACTCACAATGACAGTTCATAAGGGAGAATAAGTCTTTAATAAAATACTTCCTTGTATCATACTCATTCCTCTGTACTTTTTACAGCTTCTCCAGCAAAAGTCTGGACAGTGAAAGGTCCCTGAATTTATAAAAATGAAAGGAAGTAGAAGGAAGAGCTCACTAGATGGTTTCTCTCTTTTTTTGAAAATCCCTCTGGTGGTGGAAGAGAAGATACATGAATTAACCAAAAAAAAAAAAATTTGTTTTCTGGAACAAAAGTATCCAACTCTGAAAGAAATACTTGAGTGGAAAAATAAAAATAATTTATACCCAAACCTCCGAGTTACTCTACTAATCTAGCGTATCCTATATGCAATTAAATACAAGCTGAAGTTTATTAGATAATGGTTATTTAAGACTGCTGAGAATTTAAACAACCATAAAGAAAATCCTCGGAAAGTTAGTAAACCACAATGTGAGTGGACAGAAAATTAATGCATGTTTGTCCTTTGCTCAAAACAGCTCAGATATATTAAATCTCAGTGGGAAGTCTAGTCTTGTCAATGATGAAAAAAAGATTTTAGATCAGAGGTTTTCATAGATGTTCTCACTGAGGGCGCCTGGGTGGCTCAGTTGGTTAAAGTACTGTCTTTGGCTCAGGTCATGATCCCGGAAGTCTCAAGATCGAGCCCGCATCAGGCTCCCTGCTCAGCAGGAAGCCTGCTTCTCCCTCTCTCAACCCTCCTGCTTGTGTTCCCTCTCTCGCTGTGTTTCTCTCTGCCAAATAAATAAAATCTTTAAAAAAGAAAAAAATTCTCACTGAAAGTATTCTGTATTCAAATCTCAGATATCCATTTCTTAACTTTATTTGACAGATGTTTATAATTTTATGTTATGGTAATGTGTTCTAAACTGAAGATGAAGATAAAGAATTCTTACAGACAAGCAGCTTATGGTCCAGACAGAAAACACAAAAACCAATACTTGCTGTAACCTGCATGTTGTTCAAAGGTGATGTTAATATGAGGTCAACTCTTTCCTTGAATGGGTCTACTGGGTCAAAGTCATTTTAGGAAAATGAATGTTTCAGGCATATCCATGTTAATATTGATAACATGTTAATATTGATAACACTCTCACTCACCTATAGAAAAGTCTGCCAAAAACAACATCACATGTTTTACTGTTTTTATTGATGTATCATCTGTCTTTGACTCTTTGGACAGGAATTATTTGTAGACTGAGTTTAAAATAAATCCACATCAATGTACTATCAAAATTATTTTTTTAATTACATACCTCAAGAACCAAGGTAGGTAGGAAACAGATTATATCTCAATTTTATGAAAAGAGACTGTGTTCCAGTCCTTTGCTATTTAAATTATAATTTTGTAGCTTACTTCACGTTTGGATGCCCAGCAACTAGCACAATATTGGTATAAAGCACAAAGAAGTATAAAATACATGTAGAATAAATGAATACATGATCATTTTTTTTGAACAAGTTAAATACCAATCTTCTTGTCACGGACGGATTTCCCCAAGGCCATAAACATTCACCATGCGAATTTCTACAAATGCTTTTTACCACTACTAACAGAAAGCTTTCTTCATAAATATCTTTGTTAGATCTTGGCAACTCTTGGTTCAAAACCCCTTCGCATGTTATTGAGGTCTACTCACACTCCGACCTCCGTGGGGCTGCAGCCTAGATTCCTAGCATACCTAGCACCTGCCCACAGCCTCCTGAATACCACATTCTGCCCTGTACTTTCATGCCACCCTTAAACTCCCCTCACCCTGTGGTATCATTTCTCCATTTCTCTGCTTAATAATTGTGCTCATGATTCAAGATTCCACTGGCTTATTAACTATGTGAAGGTTTTCCAGAAGAATAAATCCTTTTTGTAGTTCTTCAGTGTTTTTCTCTTTAGTGTTCTATACAGTTTATAACTCTATAATACTGTAATTCTATGTATATTTCTCTACCCTGCTGGGCTGTGAAATAGAAATTATGCTGTCTTTCATTTTGTATTTCTAGGGTACTGCTAGGCTCTAGTAAACTCTGTTGAATAAATAGGCAAATGAAGGAAGGGAGGGAGGAAAGGATGGAAGGAAGGAAGGAAGGAAGAAGGGAAGGAAGGAAGGAAGGAAGGAGAGTAGGAAGGAAGGAAGGAGAGAAGGAAGGAAAGAAGGAAGGAAGGAAGGAAGGAAGGAAGGAAGGAAGGAAGGAAGGAAGGAAGGAAGGAAGGAATATATTTTTTATCAGTGAAGAATGGGAGGAAATCTGTGAATCCATGCAGTACCTAGTTCCCTGACAGAAAAGGTAGCTGCTGCTTCTTCTTTTTAAATTAATAAGCTCACAGAAATAACTGAATCAACTGTCAAATTTTATAGCTTTCAAATTTTAATTGTTTTTAGAATTTTTTAAATCATTCAATATTGTTAGCATTTACCTCTTGTGCTTACTTTTAGAAAAATTAAGGCAGCCTTCAGTGGGGATAAAATCTAGCAGTGAGATAAGACTTGAGGTTAAGCAAAAATAATTAGATAAGGAACTGAGTGGTTTCCTGTATCCAGGAAAAATTGCTTGAAGGAAAGGAGTGTGTAAATGTGAATACAAAAAAAAATGTATATAAAAGAGTACATTATTTCTGGAAACATTTGAAAACTTGCAGGATACCAAATTTAGTAATAGGTAAAGAAGCACGCATTTAATTAGCACCATTTATGGCAAACTCCCTCTCTGGACAATTTTTGGAATTACCTAACTAGAGCTTTATCTCTTTAGTTTAAGACTTCAGTCTTTTGTTAAAAATGCTAAAACCGAAAAAAAAATTCTAAGACTTTCCACTAAGATAATATTTTGATCACTTACTGATGTTTGACACTTTAAAGTGATCAAAAATACAGGGAGACTGTCCTGGAAAGTGAAGGATAGAGCTTGGCTCAGGAGGTTTAAAGGAAAGAGCACTAGGAGAGATTACAAGTCCTGCCTTGCCCCAGACAGTTTCAGTTTAGGTCTGTTGTGCCACTGTCATTATTAATAGCATTGTATATCATTCTCAGAAGTGTCCTACTTTGAACAATATATTATATTGTTCCCTAAACAATGAGAACAGAGAAAACTAGGAGTGATGAGATACATAATAAAGCTGCTGGATGTGCTAAAACCCAATATAGACATCATAATGACTGACCCTGATTCCTTAAGACTAATAACTACAATTCTAAAGGAAGCTTTACCTGCATATCTCATTTACACAATTCAGTAATGTGGTGACAATGAAGAAGCAGCTTTTCTTGACCTTTCTAAGTAATGAGTTTATGAATCCATTACTGTAGCTTGCATTTCCCCCATTAAGATCTCTATTGCAAAGTAAAACACTTAGTGTCTGAAGTAGATTATTTATTAATGTAAATCACTGTCTACACTCATCTCCTATTCTTAGAATTATGATTGCATTCTGATGATAGTTTGATTGATAGCTAGGTGAAAAATAGTCTTGATCAGTAATGAATGTATAATTGTGCGGTGATATAACCTTGATTTACAGATTGTGGTGTATTCATGTAGATGAAAGTAGAGGGAGACTAGGGGGATTAGCCCAGGAATCCACCAGTGTGCTAATCTATCAGTCTGGCACTTTTGAAGTACAAAGTTAACTAATATTTAAAATGACTAACCATTCATTTTATAAATTTGAAGTTTACATTTCAAAGATTGATTAAATAATCCTTTCAAAGTGGTGGAATATCAAAAGATGCAGCTGTTTCATCTAATTATTCAGGGAAGTCCTTGGTATATAAGTGATCAGTAACAATCTGAACATATAACAAAACAATGTCATAACATAAAATTATTCACTAATGAAATGATCACTTGTATCATTAATATCATACAAATTCCCAATGCATTTAACATAAGCGCATAGCTCCTTTAGGGCAAACGGTTTGAAAATAAATTTTGCAAATCTTGCAAAAACAATGATGACATGCTAGATACTCCAGAAGAGAAATATTTTGATTGTAAAGATTTGAGAGGCCTTAAGAAAATGTGGAGAAACCACTGACTATATTTCTCAACATGTCTCTAATTGCGATCATGTTCTGTAAGTTAAGTGTAAAATCAAGGATAATGTACTGCACTTGATATTATTTTAAAAGGTGGCCAAAAGAACAAATCAGCATTTGACTAATTCTTTGTGTATTTTAAGACTTATTCACCATTGGAATTAAGCTTAAATTTCAACTCAAAAGGAATTCATTTAATAATTTACATTTATTTTGAAGATAAAGACTTGTGTAATTCTTTTCATTCACAATACACAATACACTGCAGAATTTTCAACAGTTTTAACGTGATTCATCCTAAGTGGACTTTTTTTCCCAAGGAAAATTATCTTCAAATATGAAGACTTCCTATCATTTCCTAATTCACTTACTGAATATACTGTAAACTGACTGTCCATCTAGAAATAGTTCTGTACAAATTTGCAAATAGTCTAATAAAAAAGTTATAAAAATTCACCTAAACAAACCCAAGTCTAATACAAGTAGTATATGTTAAAAGCATTCTGTGTAAGGATAATTTAACTTACAAATTCTTTTTTAACCATGAATGTTAAGAAAGTAAGGAGTTTGGAATGGAAATCCACTCTTCTTAAAATTCTATATTTATTTAAATAGATATACACTTCCAATATTTATATCTAATCCTTATGCAGTCTCATCTTTTCTTTATCAATTTCTATATAATTTTAATCATCCATAATTCTGCTTTCTCTGTAGTGTTTTCCATGAAAACTGCTGTTGACTACAAATATGCTTTTTCCTACATTGCACTATAGTCGCTGATGAAAGGCCATAAACCTGGAGAACACTGCATTTTCCATTTTGTTTAGTTCACAAGTCATATCTCAGAGTACTTCCTTAATTCCTACATCTTGAAATACTCATAGATTGTCAGAAAAATCCTTCATACAATGGGGAAAAATTCAATTTTGTATTTTGTGATTAATTCCACTAAACTTTATGTGACCTTAAAAAAGTCCCATAACCTCTTTGAATATCAATTTCCCAAATGTAGTAAGGAGGCTCAGAGTGGTTATTTATTCTAGTTTTAAGAATCTATATATACCACCTAAGTTACATCACATTCCCCCAAGGGGTTGGGGGAGAAGAAAATCCTGTCACAAACTATATATTATAAGATAATACTCATGGCTTTCTCTCTCTCTGTGCCAAATAAATAAATAAATAAATAAATAAATAAATAAATAAAAATAAGGCTTTAATCTTTCTGCTTTGCTGTTTTCACTTAAACAGCATGCTCTGAAAATCATTTCTTATCTGTTCTTATAGATGCTCCTTATTCTTTTTTATAGCTGAGCCTTTGAAGATTCAAAGGTAAGTGAAAAAGCTTCCTTAAGGAGACTAATGAAGATTATACATATATAAACAACCAAAAAAAAGCATTCAGAAAGTAACATATTGAAGATTTGAATTTTGTTATTTAAGCCCAGAAAGAATGGCTCACATACGTTCCCTAAAGAAGTCTGGTTCAGATTCATAAAATGGGTGATGCTTGAGCTGGATAGGATAGTAGGAGCTAACCACGAAGAGAAGATAGTCGAAGAACATGGAGGCTGTGAACAGCATGTACAAAAGTCCTAGAGTAAATGTCCCTGCAGAGCAGGGTGTTTTCTGCCTACCACATGCATAGCAGCTACTGAAATCTGTTTGTTAACTTTAACTGAACAGAAGTAAGAATAGGTTTAAGAATATTGAATATTTTTGTATGTTTGGCCACAAGAAGCCTGGTGCGGGGAATAACAGGCATAAGTTTGGACAAATATTTCTGGTATTTCTGGGATAGTGGGAGAAAATTTTCATCTTTCTTTTTTTTTTACAGTATACATTTATAATGAGTTAAAGCCGTTATAATAAATTAATTTCTGACAAGTAGTCAAGAATTAAAGGACAGAATTGTGGAGAACATATTTTCAAGTCAGAAGAAAGATGAGGAGCTAGCAAAAGGGATGAAGCAAGTATATATGAAGACTGAAAATCATGGCTCAGAAACCAAAGGAATATGTTACTAGTAGGGAATTACCAATGTTTCAAATTCTACAGGGGCCTCAAGTTAGCGAAAAACTTAAAAAAACAAAATTTGGTGTCATATCCCATGAAAAAATGCTCAATGTCACTCATCATCAGGGAAATATAGATCAGGGGCACCTGGGTGACTCAGCTGATTAAGTCACTGCCTTCAGCACAGGACATGATCATGGAGTCACAGGATCATGCAGCATTGGGCTCCCTGCTCAGCAGAGAGTCTGCTTCTCCCTTTGACCCTTTCCCCGCTCATGTTCTCTCTCTCTCTTTCTCTCTCTCTCACTGTCTCTCTCAAATAAATAAAATATTTTAAAAAAGGTAAATATAAATCAAAACCATGATGAAATACCATCTCACACCAGTCAGACTGGCTAAAATTAATAAGTCAGGAAGCAACAAATGGTGAGGATGGGAGAAATAGGAATCCTTTTGCATTGTTGGTAGGAATGCAAGCTGGTGCAGCCACTGTGAAAAACAATATGGAGTTTCCTCAAAAGTTAAAAATAGAGCTATTCTATGATCCAGCAATTGCACTAGTGAATATTTACCCCAAAGATACAAATGTAGTGATCCAAAGGGGCACCTGCACCCCAATGTTTATAGCAGCAATGTCCACGATAGACAAATTATGGAGAGAGCACAGTTGTCTATTGACAGATTAACACATAAAGAAGGTATGGTGTGTGTATATATATACAATGGAATCTTACTGAGCCATCAAAAACATTCAAATTTGCCATTTGCAATGATGGAACTAGAAAGTATTATGCTAATTGAAATAAATCAATCAAAGAAAGAGAATTATATGATTTCACTCATATGTGGAAATTAAGATAAAAAAGAGGAGCACAGAGGAAGAGGGGGAAAAATAAAACAAGGTGTAATCAGAGCAGGAGATGAACCATAACAGTCTCTTACTCATAGGAAATAAATTGACTGTTACTGGAAGGGAGGGGGATGGGGGAGTGGGTAATAGGATGAGGGACATTAAGGAAAACAGAATGATGGACATTAAGGAAGGCATGTGATGTAATGAGCGTTGGGTATTACAACATGACTGATGAATCACTGAACTCTTATCTGAAACTAATGATACACTATATGTACACTATATGTTAATTAATGGAATTTAAATTATGCCATACCAAGAAGTCATTGCAAGATCAAAGTAATGAAATTTTCTTCTAGGTCTTCCTTGTGGAACTTCATATCTTTATGTCTTTATTTAAGTATTTAATCCATTTTCAGTTTATTTATATGTATGACACCAGATAAAGATCCATTTTCATTCTGTTGTATGTGGATAACCAGTTTTCCCAACCCATTTATTGAAGACACTGTCCTTTCTCCTTTGGTATGCTTGTTGAAAATCAGTTGATTACATAAATGCGGGTTTATTTCTGGGCATTCTATTATGTTCTGTTGGTCTACATATCTGTGTTTATGCTAGTACCATACTATTTTAAAAAGCAACAGAAGCAAAAATAGACAAGTAGGACAACATCAATCTAAAGAAAGTTTCTGTTCTGAAAAGGAAACAATCAACAGAGTGAAAAGCTAATTTACGGAATGTCAGAAATATTTCTCACACAGTGTATCTGTTAAGGGGTTAATATCCAAAATATATAAGGAACTTCTCCAACTCAATAGCTAAAATCAAATCATTTGGATGAAAAAAAAAGTGGGCAAAGCACATTGAATAGACCTTTTATTTTCAAGAAAGACATGCAAAAGGTCAATCAATTATATGCAAAGATGCATAATATCACTAGTCATCAAGGAAATGCAAATCAAACCACAATGAACTATCAACTCCTATGTGTTAGAATGGTTACTATCAAAAATAGATAAATAAATAGAATACAAGCAACGGTAAGGATGTGGAGAAATTCATGTGCATTATCTGTGGGGATATACAGTGGGGCAGCTACTGCAGGAAACAGTATGCAGGTTCTTTGAAACATTAAAAACAAATTACCATATAATCCAGCAATCCAACGTCTGGGTATTTTTCTTAAAAAATCATAATCAGAACCTTGAAGAGATACATGCATCCCCACATGTGTTGTGGTATTACTTAAAATAGCTAAGATTCTAAAGCGAATTTAATGTCCACTGATGGATGAATAGATAAAGTAAATGTGGTCTATACATACCCTGGAATATCATCCAGCCATAAAAAGGAAATCCTGCCATATACAACAACCTGAAGGAACTTTAAGAACATTTTGCTAGTGAAAAAAGCCAGGCACAGAAAGACAAATACTGCATGAACCCACTTATATGCAGAATATGAGTCAAGCTAAAGAAGATGGAAAATAGAATGGTGGTGGCCAGGGCCACTGGGAGGGGGAATTAGGGAGTTGATGTCCAACAGAGCCTGGCCTGCTTAGCAAATATGTCACTTATGTAATCACACTGGTCCCCACTCTCAGACTTGAAGTTTCACTTATGCAAGAGGAGTAAGTTCTAGAGATCTGCTGTACAGCATTGTGCTTCCAGTTAATGATACTTCACTGTACACTTAATTTTTTTGTTGTTGAGAGTAGATCTCAGGTTATCTGTTCACAATACAAAAACAAACAAGCAATAACAAAAAAAAATAAGATTATCTGAGTAATTTAGGCAGTTTAGGTAGAGAACAAAAAGTTGATCTCAACCTGAAGTGGGTTGAGGAAGGAATAGAAATAAAATGAAAGAAGCCAGTGACAAACTTTAAAGACAGATATGAACAAAGAGAAACTTGTGAAGGGTAGACCCAGAGGAAATGAAAAACAATAGCATCAACAGACTTGACCAAAACAGAAAAGAAAACTTCCTCAGAGATAGGGAAGGAAAGAGTTTTCAGGTGACATAAGCTCCTGTTGCTGTGAGGTCCAGATAGAAGACCGAGCAAGCTACCACCTAATTTTCCATCTCTACCCTCTCTGCCCACTTGCCACAAAATCAACCTGATGTAGAACTGATTCTGAAGGACTCAGATTTCTGTTAAAATCTTTTGAAATTATAAAATCTTGTACTATTAACACTTTCATATTTAAACTACTCCTGCAGAGGATTATAATATAAAATTTCATTTTAATGTTTCCTTTTCCATTGTCAGCAGAGTCCAAAAATCTTTTCATAGACCATTTGTGATATAAATAGGATATACTCCAAAGAAATCTATTAAGAAAATGAATGCTTAGGTCACTGGATTAGAGTTCACTCCTTCCACTGGGTAGAAAGTTCTAACTCTTCTCTTCCCATGAGAATGCAGCCTGTACAATGTGTTAGAAGTACAGTTTGGATATTGTACTTTAAGAAATACATATTTTAGGGGCCACCTGGGTGGCTCAGTCATTAAGCATCTGCCTTCGGCTCAGGTCATGATCCTGGAGTCCTGAGATCAAGCCCCACATTGAGCTCCCTGCTCAGCGGGAAGCCTGCTTCTCCCTCTCTCACTCCCCTTTGCTTGTGTTCCTTCTCTCGCTCTGTTTCTCTCTGTCAAATAAATAAATAAAATCTTAAAAAGGAAAGAAATACATATTTTTCTTGCCTATCAGTTGTGCTACACTTTAGAGATTTCACAGGTAACAAAAGTCATTTTAAAATTGTATACTAAGACAGTTGATTGATTCTACAATGTCCAAGTTCATGGACTAGAAACATGTTCCATGCTCTAGCCTTGAAGATTTTATATATATATATATATATAAATATATGATTTATATATATATAAATTTATATATATATGAGTATATATATATATATTTTTCTATAGCTATACCACATCATAAAGCAACATTAATAGTGACTGGTACTCTATTACCATTTTCCCTCTTTATACATTAACGATGCAATAGTAAGAAAAGGAAGAAACAACTTATTAAGTCTGCACAATTTTCCTGTAGAAAATCTGGAGAGCCTGGCCTGCTTAGCAAATGTGTCACTTATGTAATCACATTGGTCCCCACTCTCAGAAAAGCCTCACTTTTGGTTTAATGTTTTTTTGTTGCCACCTTGTAATTCTTAATTATTTTGAATAGGAAATCGAACATTTTTATTTGGCACTAAGACCTGAAAATTATGCGGCTGGTGTTGATGGACATAAAGGCGTATTTTGTACATATTCATAGATGTGCATATGTCCACATGTGTGCATGTATTTGGAAGTGAGTGTGTGCTTATGTGTTAAGTGTGGTTAAAATATAAAAATGATATTGAAAAATCACGACAAAGTAAACCTCCATAAGCAAAAACAATTAAGCCTCCAGTGGAAAATAGTTTAAAACATTTTCTTCATGCTGTAAAGGAAACAGAAGAGTCATTAAAGCTTATATTCTCACAAAAAATAAAACATAATGAACATTAATTTCAAAGGTGGAACAATAAATTTCAAATGAAGATTTCTCAATGACTACTTTTAATTAATAGAACATATCAGTATAATGAAGAATCGTTTTTTTTACTTTAAATTTATTTTATTTTTTTCAGTGTTCCAAGATTTAAAAATGTGTTTCTTTAAAAGGGAAATATAAATAATCTTTACCAGATGCATTTTCTTCAAAATGCTTCCATCACATAAATAAAATCACTGTGACAAACACTTGATTCAATTTTGCATACCTCCTGGAATGTGCCAACTGAAACAATTGCCTGCCCCTTGTGCCAAGATATTTCATTAAAAACAAATGATTAAATAAGATAAGATAAATAGATATGAAACCAAGCCAATTTGGTATAACTGCTAGGTAAGATCATTTTCTGAAGAGAATCTTAAATCTACAAAATGGTCTGTTAGGCAATGTTATTATACGCAGCAAACGAAACTTAATCTTTATAAAAAGAGTGTCATCTCAAAGGAGAGGACTAAAAAAGGAATGGACAATTAAAAATTCTGTCTCAGATGTACTTCTAGAAATTCAACATGTTGAACATACTGTAACAATTTGTGCACACTACAGAGAGCTCTGTCTCTGCTATGTTGAAGGAATATCGTTATCAGCCTAAACTGAAACTAAGAACTTTTAAATCAGAAGTAAATTTATAAATACCATCAGTACACAAAGAATAATGCCTTACACTCAAAACATTAAGTTCTATGTCATCTCTTCACGTTTCAGATTAATGCATAGATATCATAATAGTACACAATTCAAGCTAAGTAATCTAAATAATTTCTCAATTTTAAATTGTTTCTTTGAGTGGAGAACATAAGAGGATCATTTCTTGTTACTAAAACATACTATTTTTCAATAAATACATTCATAAATTAAAAATGCCTTTTTATATTGACTAAATTATTATAATTACTTATACAAATTATGACAGTAAATCATAATTTCAAATGGAGAAGTAAAAGGGAAAAAATAACTGACCTAAATATAGGAATTATGTGTTCTATTACTGTCTTACTTATTTAGTTGTTTATTTATTTATTTATTTATTTATTTATTTATTTATTTATTTATTTTTTATTTATTTTTGATTACCAAATAAAATGAAGAGATGACCTTGGACATATGTAATGAGATAAAATCTTAAGAATGGAGTGACTTAATGGGTGAAGAGTTGTCAGCCAAGTAAGAAAAAAGAGCTTTCCAAGGGTAGATAGCAGTACAAATACAAAGATAGAGACAGGAATAGGTATGATACAGTGCAGGAAAGGTATGCTGGCTAATTTGGTTAGAGAAAATGGCTCAGGGGTCAACTAAGGAGCTTAAATTTATCCTGGGCACATTATGAAGCTATTTTAGGTTTTTAAGCAGGAAAGTGACCTGGTCACATCTCTGATTTAGAAATATAACTCTGACCCTATTAGGGCTGGTAAGGAGGATGGAGCACCAGTAGCTAGAGTGAAAGTGAGAGCTGCGGTTATTGAGGTAAGACTGATCAGCTGCTGTAAAACATATCTGGAACAAATTGATGAAATATAAATTGATTTAATTTGGTAGTAGTATTCTGTTTCTTTAAGAGGAAAAATATAGCCTCGACCATATGCCATATATTCAAAATTATAACATTATTACAAAACAACATATTTGTACACTTTTTTTTCCAAAAGAGGTAGGATTTGCATAATATTGATTTTTCCATGTGTTTTATACTGTACACTTTACCGGGTTGGCTATGATTTCCCCAAATTTTCATGGATACTCAAGAATGCTCAAATTAAAAAAAAATTAACTGACATATGCTTTCATAATAATAAAACTTTCTTGAATATTAGGTTGAATAATTAATGAACATATAAATGTGTCCATACAGATATCCAAATAAATATTTACTATTTTGAATTCCAAGTTTTATTTTTTTAATTTTTGAATTTAGTTTAATCTTATTTTGAGGGAGAGAGAGAAAGTGGAGGGTAGCAGAGGAGGAAGAGTATCAGAGAGAGAGAAAGAAAGAGAATCTTAAGCAGGCTCCAGGCCCTGTGCAGGGCCTGATGCCAGGCTCCATCCTATAACCCTGATATCACGACCTGAATTGAAATCAAGAGTTGGAGGGGCACCTGGGTGACTCAGTTGGTTGGGCGACTGCCTTCAGCTAGGGTCATGATCCAGGAGACCCTGGATCGAGCCCCACATCGAGCTCCCTGCTCGGCGGGAAACCTGCTTCTCCCTCTCTCACTTCCCCTGCTTGTGTTCCCTCTCTGGCTGTGTTTCTTTCTGTCAAATAAGTAAAATCTTAAAAAAAAAAAGAAAGAAAGAAAGAGATCAAGAGTTGGAGGCTAAATCGTCTCTGCCACACAGATGCCCCTACAGTCTTTGAATATTTTCATATATCATTAAAAAGTTTATAGGACTTAGGAAATATGCTTACAATGATTAATAAACAAAAGCATTTATTTTAACAGATGTTTAAAATACCTTAATATGACTTCTAAGAGCATGCTTACTTCCAAAATCACAGAATAAATAAGAACTACAGGAAACTTTCTCTGATTTTTTTGTTTTAATAATCATTTCCTTTCCCCAGGGAAAATAAATCAATGTGTGGTGACCTGGTCAATTGTCTTTCAGTGTTTATTCCCACAAACTTCTAATTCATCTTTTTAGCATAGCAGAAAACAGAAAGGTAAAAACTGTATTTACCAGATTCCCTTGCAGCTATAATTCTTTATGCTAATTAAATTACATCAATTAGATATATCCTTAAGATATTTGATTTCCTCATGCTTTTGGCTGACTTTCTGCTAGCAAATCGAAGTTGTAGAAATGTAGGTTGCCACATCAACCTCCCAGCATTATTACAGTTTTAGCTCCATGGGTGATGGAAAAACAATTACAAGGAAGTAAGTTCCTAGCCTTTGTTTCCTGCTTACTTGATCTTCGTTACAGTAGTGTGTCCTCGCATTTAGTGTTGTGAAGGAGGCCACTGTATTTTCTACCTTCTTGATTGTGGTAGAGTTAGTAGCTACCAATGTAATATTCTGGCACTCATTTCCAGCATGCTCCACCAACCTGTATACAAATTTTGAAAGCATATAATTTACTGTATTAAAACCCTTTCCCCTTAAAATGTGTGGCCCTTGGGTGCCTGGGTGGCTCAGTTGGTTAAGCAACTGCCTTCGGCTCAGGTCATGATCCCGGAGACCCAGGATCAAGTCCCACATCAGGCTTCCTGCTCGGTGGGAAGTCTGCCTCTCCCTCTCTCACTCCCCCTGCTTATGTTCCCTCTCTGGCTGTGTTTCTCTCTGTCAAATAAGTAAATAAAATCTTAAAAAAAAATGTGTGGCCCTTTCCTATACTGAAATGTTTTTTTTTATACTATATATCTCATTCTTTATGGAAGTTTCTTTAATAATCTAATAGAACCATTAATATATTATTTAGTTTTGAATTATTCTATTTCATTTGTTTATTTTGTATTTTATTGCCATGGTCTTTTGTGAGCAATATTATAAAGAAAAGCTACCTATCCCTGGTTTTTGTGTCTGAAAACATAGATCAACAGAGGACCTATACTATACTGTCCTTGGATTAGAAGGAGGGAGAGAAGGGGATGGTGGGTAGAGATTCCTTTTCAGCTCATGATACAACCTACTTCTCCTATCACTAATATTTCCAATCACTCCTCCAGTCTGTTTTCATTTTTCTTCTTTCCCCCACCACATCTCCATTCATCCTTTTAGGTTATTTTAATATCCATATGGACATACCCAAGAGTCTTTCAAAATCCTCACTTCCAATGGATCTATCTTCCACTTCCATTCCACCTCATTTATTTCCACACTCAAATGTAAGATTGTGTCATTACTTACAACTTCAATTTCATAACCCTACCCTCTGAAGATCATTTATGTTTCTAGGCAATTCTCACTGTCCATGATGTCTATAACATCCTTCTATTTATTTTATAACAATCATTAGGATCACTTTTTTGCACACTTCAATGTTTTTGCATCTTGATTCATTGTTATTTTCTGGAAAATTCTTAGCCCTGGTTAAATTCAAATTTCAATATACTTCAAGAGTGGACTGCATGGCTAAATATGGTGGGAAACACACCTTAAATTACGCTAACTGCTCCAAACTTGAAGTTTACAACCAATGAACAGAAGAGGTCCTGTAGCACTATCAGACAAGTATATACTTTCCCAGTCCATTTACTTTCTCATCCTCTTCAATGACTCCTTCCTATCTCATTCCTACCTCTTCATGTTTTCTATACCTTCCTCACTTTCTCATTCTTATAATTTTATTTTCTCACCAAGTAAATAGCAACAGCCAGCAGTTAGTGATACTACTACTACTACGGTCTGAATAGTGAGAGGGAGTCTGTTCTTGTTACAGACAGTTGTTTAAAGCAGAAGTTAGTATCAATAGTCCATGGGCCAAGTCTAACCTGCCATGTACTTTTTAAAAAGTTTTTATTGAAATTCCAGTTAGTTAACATATAGTGTAAAATTAGTTTCTAGTATACAATATAGTGATTCAGCACTTCCATACGGCACCTCGTGCTTATCACAAGTGCACATCTTAATTCCCGTCACCTATTTCACGCATCCCCCCGCCAACCTCCCCTCTGGTAACTGTCAGTTTTTTCCCTCTATGGAAGAGTCTTTTCTTGATTTGTCTCCCTCTTTTTCTCTTTGATTGTTTGTTTTGTTTCTTAAATTCCACATATGAGTGAAATCACATAGTATTTGTCTTTTTCTGAATGACTCATTTCACTTATTATAATACTCTCTAGCTCCACCTCTCATTCAAATGTCAAGATTTCATTAGTTCTATGGCTGAGTAATATAGCATGTGTGTGTGTGTGTGTGTGTGTGTGTGTGTGTGTGTGTGTATTACTTCTTTATCCATTAAGCAGTCAATGGAACCATGGAAGCTTGGGCTATTTCTAAAATTTGGCTATTATAGATAATTCTGCTATAAACATTGGGGTGAATGTATCCCTCTGAATTGGTATTATTGTATTATTTGGGTAAATACCTAGTAGTGCAACTGCTGGACCATAGTTGTATTTTTAACTTTTTGAGGAATCTCCATACTATTTTCCACAGTGGCTGCATGAGTTTGCATTCTCACCAATAGTGCATGAGTGTTCCTTTTTCTCCACACCTGTTGTTTCTTGGGTTGTTGATTTTAGCCATTTTGACAGGTGTGAGGTGATATTTCATTATAGTTTTGATTTGTATTTCCCTGATAATTGGTGACATTGGACATTTTTTTCTTGTGTCTGTTGGTCAGCTGTATATCTTCTTTGGAAAAATGTCTATTCATTTCTTCTGCTGGCAGAGGTAGAACAAGCAATCCTAAAATCTGTATGAAGCCACAAAAGATGCTGAATAGCCAAAGCAACCTTGAAAAAGAAAAACAAAGCTGGGGGTATTATGATTCCAGATTTCAAGTTATATTGCAAACTATGGTGATCAAAACAGTATGTTGCTGGCACAAAAACAGACACATAAATCAATGGAACAGAATCGAAAACACAGAAATGAACCCACAACTATATGCTCAATTAATCTTTGACAAAGCAGGAAAATATCAAATGGTCAAAAAGTCTCTTCAGCAAATGGTGTTGGGAAAACTGGATAGCAACATGCAAAAGAATGAAAATGGACCACTTTCTTAAACCACGTTATACTTACATTTTGTTATACCATCCTACAAAGATAAATTCAAAATGGATCAAAACCCTAAATGTGAGACCTGAAACCATAAAAATCCTAGAGGAAAACACAGTTAGTAAGCTCTTTGACATCAACCATAGAAATTTCTTTCAAAATATGTCTCCTGCCATCTTATTTTACATAAAGTTTTACTAAGGCATAGCCATGCTCATTCATTAATGTGTGTCCATGGCTTGTGAAGCCTAACTGACTCTTAACAAAGAAGGTTGTAACCTCTATTTCAAAAGTTAGAACAAAGATAATTTTTTTTCTAAGAAAAAAAATGTCTTTCACTGACATTTTATTAGAACTGCCAGCACATGGTGCTGGTAATGGGGTAAGTTTAGTTGGATTTATTGTTGTATTTAAGTTTTTTATTATTTTTTTTAGGTGATGTCCATGTCTTCATCACTCTCACTATTCAGCCCTTGCTATGCCACTGCCAGAGACTAACTTCCATATCTGCCTAGCACATAATTCATCTACCTACTTGTGTCTGCCATAGTTATGCTCCTTTCCTTCCTTTGGATGAATTTCTCCTGCTTCTCTCTGAGGCCAATCACTCAACCTGCCTATCGGATCAGGTTTCCTGTCATTTACTTAAGAACACCACTCCAGGGATGTGAACCTCCTGTCCCACATCATCAATTTTTCCTGATGGATTACACATGGAGTATAAGAAAAAGAGGAGCCAGTGATTATTTCTAGAAATTTCTGAGCAACAGGTGGAGTGAAGCAAGTTTTAAATGGAAAAATGATAGTTCAGTTTATATCATGATAATGAAAGATATTAAATACCATTAATCATATAACATTAAAGTAGAGATGCTCAGTAGAGAGTGGATATGTGAACCTGGAGTTTAGGGGAAAAAACAGCTGGGGATACATATTTGGGGTAACAACCAATACATAGTATTTCATGGTACTAGATATATAGTACAGAAAAAGGAAGATCATTTACAAGTTGAAAAGAAGAGGATTCACTAAGAAAAACTGAAAATTAGTACCAGTAAGATTATAAGAAAGATAGAGTAGTTTCTAAAAATAAAATGCAATTTAACAATTTCAAGACAAAATTAAAAAATTTTTTTCAACAAGGAATGATCAATGTGTCAAATGCTGCTGAGAGTCAAAGATAAGGACTGACAAACAACTGGATTTGATTACATGATGATCAATGATGACTTTGAAGGAAGCAGCTTCAATGAAATACTGAGAGAGAAAATTTAAATGGTATAGGAGAAGGAGATGTAGAAACATCAAATAAATACATGCAAACATTTTTTATGAGGATTTCTGCTATAAAAGTGAACTGGATAATAGTGTAATACATTAGTTTTTAAGGCTAAAAAAGGCAACTGGTCCTGGAGGAGAAACAGTCAAAGACGTCTTCAGGACCAAATGGAGATAACTAGACTTCAGAGAAAATAGGATGCTTAATCTGAGCTCAAAATGATTCTGCCTCAGCAAAACTGTTTCCATTTAAAGAAGGACATTAAAACCATAATTCTGCTGCAAGTGCCTCTTTTGGCTTATATATAACAAATATATTCATGACAACCAAAACATGTGCCCTCCAAAAGCTATTCTACACCAAGAACAACCCTGAGAAGAATGGGACAAAGGAGAGAATGGATGCCTGATAATGACAAGTAGAATTTCCTGGCCATTTAGCAGGTAGAAATGGTGAAGAAGATACGATTTAATTTTTGACAAGTAATGTAACATTTCCCACACAAAAGTATTTAATGTAAAATTTGTACTGGGTAAATAAAAGTTAGCTGTTTTGCATACTTAATAAATGTTGATCAACATTTTAAAAATACCTATCGAACGAGTGCTGTTACATTAGCATGTCCAAGATAACCACATATTTTGTGGAGTATAGGGAGTAGAGCTCTTCTGGTTTAGAGAAAATAAAAAATCAAAAAGACATTTGAGTAGTTGCTATGGAAATGTCAGAAAAATGGCAAAAAAATGTGAAACATTACAAAAAAACCCAATAATTACCAATTAGTATGAAAGAAAGGGATAGTTCAAAGTTTTCTCAAAGTCTAATCTTTGAATGGAAGAATAAACAAAATAAATATCAAGGTGGGAGTCAGTTGACATTATACCATGACTCATTTAACTATCAAATGAATCACTGTTAAAAAATTCCATAAAGAGTCATATAGATCTAATTTTAGGATCTAATGTCTAATCTGTCTGGAGGGGTAATTTTTTTAACACAAAATAGCAACTTCTTTGCCTATACCAGTAATTATTTTATCATTTGACATAGGATATGATCATTTAATCTGCGTCAGGTGCCAGGAGAATAGTAACATCATTAATAACACGATCAATGGTGAGCAGAATAAACAAGTCAATGTCACAATACCTTCTTTTCAATTTCCTACAATTTTTATACATATGTATGTCTTTAAATTTTCTTCTATATCAGTTGCTTAAAATTTTAATCAATTTTTCTCTTACTCCTCTAAAATTCTCGTTTTAGCAACACAGCCTCCATTTCCAACTTATCAGTGAAGTCTATAGTAAAAGAATACATCCACAAGTGAGTTTTGCACAGCTCTTTTAATGTTCTTTGATATAATACAACTAAAAGTGCTCTTCAAAAATAGCCACATTATTGATTATACACATATTAATGAATAATATATAGCAATAAGAGAAATAATAGTACTTATTATTCATTGTTCCCAAGACGTATGCTATATATTCTATATATATTAGCTAATTTTATTTTATGATCTGTGAAATAGATCCTATGTTTACCAATTTTAAAGCTGAAAAAGTTGAGGTCTGCATTCATCACTCAGCTACTAGATGTGAATCAAGAATTAGAATTCTAGTCCATGCTCTTAAGCAGTACTACTGTCCTGACTGTACTGCCTCTTAATGAATGTTGTATATATCACCACTCAATTTTCTATTCTTCTGTAGTAAGATTTTATAAATAAATATAAATTGAGCAACAAAACCTGTTCAATCTTCTTTGTTAATAGTAAGTATTGCAATTAAAATAAAACAAATTAGTTTCACAGGAGAATAGAAAAAGAATGTTGTCCCTTTAGGGGGAAAATATTTCCACCTGTTTACTATTTAAAGGAAAATAATTAAATATCCAATAGGTTGAGTGCTGTTAAGTGAAGGATTGAATATTCCCTTGCAATCTAAATTCTATGTGTGGCCAGCAGCACTGTGAACAGTTCAAGAACAAAATTTCTAGCCTGAGGAATTTTAACGGGCTTTTTGTAATTCAGGAGAAACAAATAGATATCAGCAGTGATGTTTTCACCAAATATAACATCATTTGGTCATAATAAGGGATAATGAAAAGCAATACAACTTTCAGGCTCTATTCTCTCAGACAGACCTATGTTTTAGAACACTAAAAAAGGAAGGAAGGAAGGAAGGAAGGAAGGAAGGAAGGAAGGAAGGAAGGAAGGAAGGAAGGAAGGGAGGGAGGGAGGGAGGGAGGGAGGGAGGGAGGGAGGAAGGAAGGGAGGGAGGGAAGAAGAGAAAACAAAAGAAAGCAAGAAATAAAAGATTTTCAAATAAAAATGCTTTGGTATTTGTAGTTTGTAGTCAGATAATATTTTAATTTAGATCTACTAAATATACAAAACTATTTTGCAAGTATGTTTATAACTTTCAACTGAAAAGATGAATAAAAACTAAATACAGAGATAAGTTCATTTTCATTGATATTAAATTAATTATCTATACTTGAATGCACAGATAAGCAGAGTCTAAAATTTTATATCTCAGTTATTATGCCCAATAACAGATTCTTAGAATATTTTTATGATTTTATCAGACAAAATTTTGAATGTTAATCCTGACTATCCCAATTCCACTCTTTCTTTAGAAAAGGAAATAAAAACCCAGAGTATTGAGTTGGCTCAGAAAATCATTCATTCAAGGAGTATTTATTGACTAGCTATTATGGATCAGACACTGTTGTATGTTAATAAAACATGCCCCCAACCTTCTTTGAACATAATTCTTAATATATGACACCTAAATTGAAGGAAGAACTTGGAAAACTTCCTTTTTTTCCTAAAAAAAAAAGAAAGAAAAACTCCTTTTTAAATGCTAGTTTTCTCTGAAAAAAAATTAATTATAAGATTAGTCCTTAAGAAAATTATAAATTGACAAATTTTATATCACAGAAATAATATGAGCTTATTTGATTAGTAAACCTGGATATAAAAAAAAAAAAAAAAAAAGAAAGAAAGAAAATTATAAATTAACCGAGTAGTGAAAAAAAAGAAAGAAAAACTCCCATTTAAATGGTGGTTTTCTCTGAAAAATATTTAATTATAAGATTAGTTTTAAGAAAATAATAAATTAACTGCATAGTGTAAAAATATTTTATTAATGAAGTATACTGGGCTTGTACTGAAACCAAAATATACATTCTGGATGGGCTTCTGACCAATCATGATTTTTATTTATCATGCAGTTGTTACCAAAAGTTTTAAAATGTTTTACTATATTTTAAATAAAAATTGTCCTCTCTCTCTCTAATTTGCAGATAAAAAAAACCCAGAAATATGCTTCAGTAAAGAGCAAACAGAACAGAATTAAATATATGTTGGAAGTTATGAAATAAAGGGGAGTATTTATTTCTACCCTCAATCTTTGTAAGATGAATAAACAGCAGTCATATGACTAGATATTTCAGGAATTTATTGCAAATAAAAAGAGGGAGAGAAAAAACAATTAGCTTCAACCCAGACTCTGCATTGGAGACTCTCCCTCTCCTCTCATTCTTTTCCCTTAAATAATAAGGGTCTTAAAGATGTTTGGAAGAGTAAAAGTAACAATAACAAGAAATAACAAAAGACATTAAAAGTTAGAATTAGTTCTTGGGACAAATGGAACACACTAGTACTAATTTTATTCGAAACCTTAATTTTGTGTATCACCAATGACAGAGGGTGTTGATATGACTTAGTTGCTGCAACTGAGGTGGGGCATGTAGACATGAGTGGATTTACATATAAAATTTCATGCTCTCTTTGATTCAAACATGAGGATGGATGGATCTATTTGCAGCTGTATGAAAAACTAGACCCTAACAGGAGTTTTCTTCCTACCAAAAGAAGACAAATATCTTCCTCTCTTTGTCACAGTGAAGAAGGAGCACAGAATGCCATACAGAGAAGATTGAGCACCCAGGGCAGAGTAAGCTACTGTGCATCAAAAACAGGAAGGGATGAAAACACCAAGTTGTGATTATCCATAAGCAATTTGCAAGTATGGTGAATGAAACAAACCTCCTGAAAATACAATTTATGAAGAAGATACTAAGAAGCACATGGGCATAAACCGAGAGGATAGACCCTGTTCCAAAAACAAACACAATCTAAGAGATCAGTATGGCAAAAGAACAGGCTCATGAGATGTTAAAAAGGAAGTACTAGTCTTTGAGTAAGTTTTTCAGGAATCATGATTAAAAAGAAAGATCATTGTCTGATAGTACCTACATGTTTAACTATTTTCAATTCTACAGTTTTATTAAATATGATGTCTTTACATATAAATATGTAAAGTAAGACTTTATTCTTGGTGCTGAATACAACAATGCATCAGAAAAACTTCAATCCCAGTCTTTATGCATGCATATGGTTGGAGAAAGTTAATACACAAATAAATTAATGAATCATATCATTTTTTGATGGGGATAAAATCCTGTGAAGTAAATAATACAGAAAACAAAAGAGTATAGGTGCTTTATTTATGATAATAAAAATTTAAAAAATCGAATACATGATTCATAAGCATATTTGTAGGTTGAAAGAAGAGTAAGTACAAATCCTTAAGCCATGGAGGTGACTAACATATTCAGGAAATGGCAAAAAGGCCAGAGTGGCTGGACCGGAATGATTCAGGGGTAGAGTAGTAGGAGATACGGGCCAATGACAGGATTCAGATCCTATTATGCAATATGATTAAATTTCTTGTACTGCAAAAATAAGTCACAAAAATATATTCTGTTGATAGAAGGATAATACAAGTTTTAGCATTGTAAAAAGGATAAAAATTATTCTGATGTTCACTAAAAATGCTCTTTCTGAAAGTATACATGGATTTATGCCTATATCTTGTCTCTCTACTCTTTTTTAAAAAATCTAGGACATTTAATAAAAATCTGTATATGGGGTGTTGAGATCCTCACAAGTAATTTCATTTTTTTTCTTTGCAAATATTCTTATGGCTTTTATTTTTAAGTTGTAAAGTATCTATCCAAAATACTACATTCTTCCAAACTGAGTAGTTTACTTAATTTTTCTTTTTTTATCAGTCAAAAGGAAATCCTGTTTCAAATCATGAGCACTTGTAATCTATGGGCAGTAGTGAGGTAGAACTATATTCTCCTAGATGACAATTTTCTATCTCCTCTCACTTGCCTTACAAAGTCACAAGTTGGTATCCTCATTTCCTACTTCACTGAGAAATTTGAATTAATCATAAAGGCATCTTCAGGGTCCCCCATCATCTAGTTACCCACCTACCAGCTTTCATCTACCACCTGCCAGCTTTCATCTAAAAACATTCTTTAATTTGAGCCCTAGATCTTCTATGTTCTCTATAAATTAAGGACATCCTTCCAGCTATTCTCTTTCTCTTTCCTATGTCATAATTTTTTTTCACTCTTTATGTTCATATTCATCATGGTTCAGAAATAATTTAATCTTTAAAATGATACTTCCCTTGATTTTATTTTCCCTACCAGCCACTTCTCTATTTCTCCATCCAATTTTACAGCAAATCCTCTGAAATTAATGGCAATAATCCATGCGTCCAATTCCTCAGCTCCCATTCTCTCTTAAAACTGCTCTAAATAGTCTCCTTCCCCAAACTCCATGGGAATCACTGTTATTATAAACACCAGTGTCTTTCATTTAATATAATCCAATGATACATTCTTAGTCCTTTTCTTATTGCCCTACCATGCATGCCTCTTTTGATTTTTGTCCTACCTCCCCTAAGTCCTTGCTGACCTTAGCATCAGCATGATCAGCCTGAGTCCCTTGATTATTTTTTAGATTTCTATTTTTCTTCCCTTGGCAATTTCATTAATATTATGCTTTTTATGCCATCATATGCAGAATAGCCCCCAGATGTCTATCTTTATCTCAAATGTCTCTCCTAAATCCCACTAATATATTCAATTGATTACTCAATAGCTTGGCAATGAAAAAGTTAAAGTTGTGACTGACAGAAAAATGGGATGTGCCTCAAGGATAACAGGTGGAAGAAAGGGTTGGGAAATCATATGGGGAAGTCAGCAAATACTCTCATAATTTGTTGGCCCTTTAACATGAGGTCTTAAATATGCATTCTAAAGGTATAAAGCTAACAATAGAAAATGTAAAGAATAAAAACATGATGAGAAAACAGTAAAGAAAGAGGACAATGTAAGTGAATGAGATTCTAGGATTTTTTTTCAGAGAATCAATATATACTGTCTTATATATATATATATATATATATATATATATATATATATATATAGAGAGAGAGAGAGAGAGAGAGAGAGATAGGGAAGGGAGGGAGGTATATATTTATAATCTAGAGTTGCTGAAGTAATTACCCTAAAAGGACTGCAAAGGGAAGTGGTTTAAAAATGTTCCCATAAGGTAAGAAGAAGAGATTATTTCTTTCTAGACTAAACTCTTCAGTATTTATTCCTTGCTAAAAATAAGTTTAAAAATAAATATTTAAGTACTGTATATAATGATTAAAAAAGTAAAATACCCATACACTACCTCAGCTGGAAAATGGAGTGGCTACAGTAAGAATAATGTAAGTACACTAATTCCATGGTTCGCATTACTGGTATCAAAAGATAATGTCTAACTTTAATAAATAAATAATAAGTGAAAGTAAAACTATATCAGTAAAGTTATGGTGATAAATTCTATGAAAAATAAAAATGGTAAATGGTAAAACATTTTACTTTGGGGCAAATGATTGCAGATGGATAGGGAATATGGATATTCAGTTTGATTTTTATTTTAAATCTTTTGTGATGCATGCTTTTATTGTTAAAACAATGTATTTCTACAAAGAATGACTAAGTAAAATTTAAATATGACTTTTTTAGAGGAGGAATATTTTTCCTCTTCAATAACTGGGAAGGATGGACATAATTATGTTCCTGACCATAGCTGCTACTTGGAAAATGCTGTTAAATTACACTGGGAAGAAAAGGCTTCATTGTAAGCATGTGGGAAAAAAGTGGTGAGCAGAAACAGCTCAGGAACCTCAACACACCAGGAATTCTTCCTGAATGTTTAACATGTTTCAAATGTTTTTATAAATGACCTGTTAGTAGAAAGAACATCAAGAGACTATTAGAGGAGTCTATATAGATTGTGAGTGGAGCTGTCAAGTTTCAGTTAGGAGTTATTACAGGAAACACCTGTACAAGCTCTACACCTTGTCAACTTTATGTAGTGCCAGCAAAGAGTCTCTTCACCAAATAGTGTTTTAAGGACATGGAGCCTCAGACTTGGATTCCCTATCCCAACTTTCTTTGTGCTTACAATCATCTAGTTTTTAAATGACTGAATTGCTTATTTTTTGTGGTCTTTATGAAGAAAAGAAGTGCATATAAATTGCCAAAATTTATCTTGAAATATTAAAGGAGTTTTGGGAGGAAGAATGGGCCTTTTTGGCTAGCAAACGGCTGAATAGGAGAGAAGTTTGATGAATAATGCATGATGTACATGCAGAAAGGACAGCACACTTGATAGAACGCTGTTGGAAAGTAGGCCAGAGCAATGAGAAGTATACATAGTGTTATTTGACAGATTATATGAGCACTGATGATTCTTTCTTCACCCAGGATAGACACAGTACAAAGAGGCTGAGGGAACTGATTCCAAAACAAGAAAGTACTGAACAGAGCTATAAGTCAAGACATAATCAACTCTAGTCTCCTTACATCACAGTGAGAACTACTGTGTTAATGGAGATAAAAGTCACTTTAGATCTCCTTTCAAAATGTAGGCATACCTTGGAGACATTGCGGGCTTGGTTCAAGATCGCTGTAACAAAGCAAGTACCACAATAAAGCAAGTCAAATGAAGTTTTTCATTTCCCAGTGAATATAAAAGTTATGTTTACACTTTACTATTGTCTATTAAAAGTGCAATATCAATATATCCATAAAAATAATGTATATACCTTAATTAAAAATGTTTGTTTTTAAAAAGTGTTAACCATCATCCAAACTTTTAATGAGTTTTAAACTTTTTGCTGGTAGAAAGTCTTGGCCAGATTTTAATGGCTGCTGACTGATTCAGGGTGATGACTTCTGAAAGCTCAGGTGGCTGTGGTAATTTCTTAAAAACGACAGCAATGAGTAGTGGCTGGGTGGCTCAGTCGGTTAAGTGCATGCTCTTGGCTCAGGTCATGTCCCACATCAGGCTCCCTGCTCAGTAGGAAGCCTGCTTCTCCCTCTACCCCTCCCCCCCTACCTGTTCTCTCTTTCCCTCCCATACAAATAAATAAAACCTTAAAAAAATAAGACAACAATGAGGTTTACTACATTGACTGACTCTTCCTTTTACAAAAGATTTCTCCGTAGCATGCAGTGCACTTACACCATTTTATCCATAGTAGACCTTCTTTTAAAATTGGAGTCAATACTCTCAAAGTTTACAGCTGCTTTATTAATTATGTTTATGTAATATACATATTGCCTTTTTTTGCCATTTCAACAATCTTCATATATTTAGCAGTAGATTATACCTCAAGAAATCACTGTCTTTGCTCATCCTTAAGAAGAAACTTCTCATCCATTAAAGTTTTGTCATGAAATTGTAGCAATTCAGTCATATTTTCAGGCTCTCCTTCTAACTCTAGCTCTCTTGCTCTTTCTACCACATCTGTAGTTACTTTTTCCACGGAAGTCTTCAAACCCTCAAAGTCATCCATGAGACTTGGAATTAACTTCTTCCAAACTACTGTCAAAACATTGATATTTTGACCTTTTTCCATGAATCACAAATGTTCTTAGTGACATCTAGCCTGGTGAATCCTTTCCAGAAGGTTTTCAATTTATTTTGCCCATGTCTATCAGAGGAATCACTATCTATGGCAGGTATAGCCTTACAAAATGTACTTCCTAAGTAATAAGCTTAAAAGTCAAAAATACTCCTGGATCCAGAAGCTGCAGAATGGATGTTGTGCTAGACGACAACTCCATCAGAGCTGTTGGGTGACCAGGGGCACTGTCAATGAGCAGTAATTTTGAAAAGAACCACCTTCTTCTTCTTCTTCTTCTTGCTCTTCCTCTTCCTCTTCCTCCTCTTTTTTTTTTTTCTTTTTTTTTCCTGAGAAGTAGGTCCTAACAATGGGCTTAAAATATATTGTAAATTATGTTGTAAACAGATGTTTTGTCATCCAGGCTTTGTTCCAATTACAAAACACAAACAAAGTAGGTTTAGCATAATTCTGAAGGGCCCTAAGATGTTTGTTCTAGTAAATGAGCATTGGCTTCAACTTAAAATCATCAGCTGTCTTAATTCCTAATGAGAAAGTCAGCTTGTCCTTTGAAGCTCTGAAGTCAGGCATTGACCTCTATCTAGCTATTAAAGTCCTAGGTGGCATCTTCCCACATAAGGCTGTTTTGTCTACATTGAAAATCTGCTGTTTAGTGTAGTCATTTTCACTAATTATCCTAGCTAGATCTTCTGGATAACTTACTGCAGCTTCTATATCAGCACTTGCTACATACCTTGCACTTTTATGTTATGGAGATGACTTCTTTCCTGAAAGCTCATAAACCAATCTTTGCTAGCTTCAACCTTTTCTTCTACAGCTTCTTCACATTTTTCAGTCTTCATAGAAACAAGAGAGTTAAGGTCTAGTTCTCTATTTGGTTTTGGTTTAGGATAACTTTGTGACAGGTTTGATTTCTGATTCAGACCACTAAAATTTTCTCCATATCAGCAATAAAGCTCTTTCACTTTCTTATCATTTGTGTGCTCTCTGGAGTAGCACTTTATTTTTTATTCATTTATTTTAAGGATTTTACTTATTTATTTTAGAGAGAGACAGAGATAGCACAAGCATGGGGAAGGACAGAGGGAGAGGGACAACCAGAATTCTGTTGAGTACAGAGCCTGATGCGGAGCTGGATCCCAGGACCCTGAGATCATGACCTGAACCGAAGGCAGAGGCTTAACCTACTGAGCCATCCAGGAGCCCATGGAGCAGCACTTTAAATTTCCTTCAAGAACTTTCCTTCTGGGTGGGTGCCTGAGTGACTCAATTGGTTAAGCAGCTGCCTTTGCTCAGGTCATGATCCCGGAGACCCAGGATCGAGTCCCATATCGGGCTCCCAGCTCCAGGGAGTCTGCTTCTCCCTCTGTCCTTCTTCCCTCTCATGCTCTCTCTCGCTCTCTTTCTCTCTCTCAAATAAATAAATAAAATCTTTAAGAAAAAAAAAATAAAAGAACTTTCCCTCTGCATTCACAATTCGTCCAGCTGTTTGGTGCAAGAGGCTTACCTTCCTGCCTGTCTTGGCTTTTGACATACCTTCCCCACTAAACTTAATCATTCCTAGTATTTTATTTAAAGTGAGAGAAGTATGGTTCTTCCTTTCCCTTGAACACTTAGAGACCATTGTAATGATATTGTTTGGCCTAATTTCAATATTGTTATGTATTAGGGAATAAGGAGGATTGAGGAGAGGGAAAGAGACAGGGAGATATTCAGTCAGTAGAGGAGTCAGGACACACATATCAATTAAGTTCATCACCTTATACACATGAAGTTTGTGGTATCCCAAAACTTTTAAAATCGTAACATCAAAGAGTACTGACCCCCAAAACTATTAAAATTGCAACATCAAAGATTACTGATCACAGATGACCATAGCAAATATAACAAAAATGGAAAAGTTTGAAATATTTTGAGAATTATCAAATGTGACATAGAAATACAAAATGAGTGAATGCTGTGGGAAAAATCACACTCACGGACTTACCACACGCAGGTTGTCACAATCTTTCAATTAATAAAAAATGCAGTGTCTACAAATCACTATAAAGCAAAGCAAAATAAAACAAGGTATGTCTGTACCCAGATCTATGATTTTATTCAAAAGATGGGAACAAGTTGAGATTTTAGGGATATGAAAAACATTGAAAAGAAAAGCTTTCACTTCTTGCAGAACAGTGATCAAGTCTTTCTTAAGAGAAAATATAGCAATTTTGCCACAGTATCAGAAGGGTTCTAATGGAAAAACAGAAACAGTGTCATTTACACAAGAAGGATTAATACAGGAAATTAAAAGTTTATAAAGCCAGAGAAGAGCTGGAAGAGTAATGATCAGGACAGGGGAAGTAGCTTCTAGCATTCAGGAAATCAGAAAGTATAAGAATCACAAGGAATTGTTGCTTATAATCTTGGATGTATGAACTTCCGAATAGGCTATTTGCAGGGAGAAAGCCAAGAACCCTCTGGCAAAACCATGTAGCCACCATTTGATGAAGCCCCAGAACCAATCTGCCCAGCTAAGGAAGAGCAGTTTCTTCTTATCTTCTGCCTTAAAAATTTCCCATGGGTGCCTCCGTTGGAGACAACACTGAACAGGGGAATCTGGTTTGTACTGACGAAGATATGTTTACTCTCCCCTACAAAGGAGAGATGCGCGTTCTCAGCAATTACTGTTAGTTTCTCTGTCACAACATCTCTTGATAATTCTACAACTTAAAGACTGTATATGTTATAAGACTAATCATCATAGACATGCCTAGAATAATAGAGGAAGAGGAAAGAACATAAATCAGTGTGTGTCTGTGTGTGTTTGTCTGTGTGTGTGTGTGCACATTCATGCATGCACACACGTGTGAATGTGCCCATAACAAAGCAAGAGAGACAGTATTTGTCGATATTCCATTCTTCTATTCTGCAACCAGTTACAAAGTCATTTGGGGAGATCTATCATTTCTTCACCATTTTGCACTTTCCTACTACTTCAGCTGTTCATGGATGTGACCCAAACCTTCATTCCTGATGTGTCTGAGCCATTTATGAACCTATTAGTACTAAAATATTGTAATTCTCCATGAATTGATTTCTGCACGTGAAAGTATTCATTTGCAGCCTGCGGAGTATACTGGCTTTCATACACATTCTTTCTTAGTTCCAATGTACACCAGCAACTCCATCTTCTGTTTGATAATCAGAATCAGTTACCCAGGCCAATACAATATATCCCTTTTGTGATTGCTGATGGAGTGGCTTGAGGACTTCAATGTGGCCAGAGGACAATACCAACCTCAAATAAAATGGAATTGTTGTTGTATCCCTTAGTGGAAACTCTGCTCTCATAGGAAATAAGACCTCTATACTAGTAGAGCCCAAGGTTGTGGGGATTAGAAATATTTTGTGAGTGATTTATTAGGTGCAACAGTGATGGGTACCACTTCTACTATCAACATTGTTTCTGGGACTGTGTCGTGGCTATGTGAAAAGAGGGGTATAACACATTGGTTACTTGTTCGGACCAGCTGCAGAGCCTTCTCTTCCTCTGGTACCCAAATAAAACTAATGACAACTTAGAACATCTTCAGGTGTTCCTACTAGGAGTATTTTATTTTATTTGTTTCTAGTTTTTATTTAAATTCTAGTTAGTTAACATGTAGTGTAAATATTGGTTTCAGGAATAGAATTTAGAGATTCATCTCTTACATATAACATCTAGTGCTCATCACAACAAGTGCCTTTCTTAATGTTTGCCATCCACTTAGCCCATCCCCTCACTGCCTTCCCTCCATCAACCCTCAGTTTGTTTCCTAGAGTTAAGAGTCTCTTATGGTTTGCCTCCCTCTCCGTTTTTATCTTATTTTATTTTTCCTGTCCTTCCCCTATGTCCATCTGTTTGGTTTCTTAAATTCTATGTATGAGTGAAATCATATGGTATTTGTCTTTTTCTGACAGACTTCTTTCACTTAATATAATGGACTTTAGCTCCTAATAGGAGTATTTCAAAGATGAGATTGTTAGCCAAAGGAATAAAATCAGAATAGCCAAATTTTACTTGTGATGCTGTGAGGAAAGCATTTCTCTCCTAAGTAGTTGGATATGGGGGCCTTTTCATTAATTTTGTTTTAATTCTACATGGAAGAAAACTCTCCACAAACCAGAAATCTAAGAAAATTCCCAAAAATATAATTTATTTTACCATCAGCTTTTCTTAGGAAGCAATCAGTTAAGAACATAATTTCCTTGACATCATGTTCTATATTGTACAAATGCTACACTGGAATGTAAAGAACAGGATTTTTTTTTTTTAATTGTGAAAAGATGACTTGAAGTTGCTTACTCTACTTTTTATTTTACAGTTTGGAATGATCTCATATTTTGACACCCACTCCCATTGATTTATTTCAACTTTAAAAATGTACCAATATTTTAGCACATTAACAAAATGGATAATAATGCATCAGATTCATCTATGGAAGGTTTTTGATTATGGTATTTCAATGACTCTCACTTATTTATTTATTTTTTCTGGTAAAGGTTTAGAAAAGATGTTTTACTTGAGGAGATTATTATAGAAGATGACTTGTTACTTCAAGTGCACATGATTCTTGTGGATATCTATCTATTATCTATCTGTCTCTTTATATCATCTATCATTTACCTATCTATCATCCATCTATCTATCTATCATCTATCATCTATTATTTATCATCTATCATCTATCATCTCTCCATCTCAAATCATCTCATCTCATCTACTTTGTGAATTTATTTAACCAAGGCAAATTGGTAATAAAGGCCTAAATAAGCAACTAAAGAAATTAAAGAAAATGTCTGTTGGTTCTGCTTTTCAGGAATAAGGACAGAATCAATGAAGTAAACAGCTGTGAGATAAGGGAGGTTTTGCCCATTATATTAAATTGTACAAATGTCTCATGTCTTTTATTACCCATCTTGAAGGAAGCTCTCTATACTAGAAAAGGGCCAGTGATATTTTCATTGCAATTAGTTATAGTGTGTCTTATAAAAATTTTCTAGTAGAATCAGAACTCAGGTTTTAGACTGATACACCTGCAATGGCAAATTCATAAAATCTACATTGCCTGAGTTACATAGAACTACTTACAAATTCTACTTGGTTCCTACTACATGGTTAGATCTTTGTCGGACATATTTAAAGATAAACTACTATATGACAATTGCATAGAGTGATAGAACAAAATAGTTTAACATAGTATTCAGGCCATATTTGATTAATATACAGAGTACCTTATGCAATTCTTTTTGCAAACTATAAATTGACTTTTATTTTCAAACTCTTATTGTAAAATGTGTTATTTGTTCAGCTTCTTAATGACATTTCTTCAATTCACTGTAAGTTCTTAGACCAAAATTTTGATGGAAATAAATCCTATTTTTGAGCAAAATTGTGTGTTGTAGTAATAATTATTCTCAAACTAATAGGTATTATTTACTTAGTTTGATATGTATCATACACTTGCTCAAGTACTTTGAATGTACTCCTTTCAGTAGCACTATGAAATTAATAAGCACATATTACAAATAAAAAAAACTGAGGCAAAATAAGTAACTTGTGAAGGCCTCACTGCAGATAAGTATTGGAATCTAAATATTGCTATCTGATTGCAGGACTAAACTCTTAACCACTGAACTCACTGTTTTTCCATAAATATTTCCTTTCTCCTCATCCTATAAGACACTATTCTATTGTTAATTTTGTTAAAAATTTTGAAAACATGGCAGGACTACAAATAACAACCAATATAACATGCAGATTCTAGGGCAAATTTTTCAGAATTAAGACTTTTTGTCTAGCAGAGGTAGATGAATGATGCTGTAAGAACAGCTGGGCGTGGGAGGTAAGATTGCTTACTCCCCTCTGGAAAGATAGAGCAAGATGATTTCAGACACTCAACTTCAGTTTTTTTATTGGGAAAATATGAAATATGTTGGGTTTTGTTTTCTTTTTCATCCTTAGCCCTTAGCCCTTAACCTAAATGTTAAATTATTAATAATGTAAAATATTTAGTCCATAACTTTGATTCAAAGGTATTACATATAAGCATAGATCCTCATTTCAACATTTCCTAATAAAAATGAAGTCTGTTCAACTAACAGTGCATATGGAATTCTTTTTGGTGCCAAACAAGATATTATAAAATAGGGGCACCTGGGTGGCTCAGTTGGTTAAGCGACTGCCTTCGGCTCAGGTCATGATCCCGGAGACCCGGGATCGAGCCCCACATCGGGCTCCCTGCTGGGCGGGAAGCCTGCTTCTCCCTCTCTTACTCCCCCTGCTTGTGTTCCCTCTCTGGCTGTGTTTCTCTCTGTCAAATAAATAAAATCTTAAAAAAAAAAGATATTATAAAATAAAATAATTTTTATTACTACATTTCTTCTCAAAATTCAACGAGTTTTAAAATCAATTTGTAATTTAAGGCATTTTTACATTTTTGTAGTCTTCTTTCCTTCCAAATCTCCAGCATAAATCTCAAACTTTAAGTAGGAATAGCCAAGCCAGTGCTTCCCTTTCAGGGGGACTGGTTCAGTGGACCCCAAGAGTTCTAATTTCAATGTGTTCTGGTTTGATTTAAAAGTCTTATGAGACATTTGTTTGCAGTTACTGAGAAAAAAAAAAAATCTCTTCTTTTTAAAACCATAGTACAAGACAATATTCTCACTTGTGATGATTTAATTATTCAAACAAACTTCTCCCCAGAGTTATTCCCTCTGCAAATGGACTTTCCTAGCGCAAAAATGTCCATAAGAAAAAAAAAAATGATGGACTGATTAAAAGGTCACCCATATCTTTTTAAAGAAACAGATGCAATCTCTGTTTCAATTTACCATGGGGCATCTTCAAATTATGTCAATTTTTCTTAACTTATTTACTAACATGGAGCCAATTCAAGATTTACCTTAGTAAATTCGAGACCATACCACAGTTTCATTCATTTCTCATTAAACATGCTGATAAATAGAAATACCTCAATCACTCACAAAAAAACATGACACCAAGGAATTCTTCAAAACTTGATTCCAGTATGGCTTAAATACACTGAAATGTTATATGATAAGATAAATATGGTATAAACATATAAACAAATATATGTATTTAAATATATACAAAATATTTTTATATTATTGGCTAATTTAGTCTTTTTGTCTCTTTTACCATCCGGCTTGAGAATCTCACAAGACTCTGGCTTTAAAGTAAACTACTAAAACCTGTACCAGAGATAAAATCTGGAAATATTTTTCATGATAAATCTTATCTTTTTTTTTTTGCTCTTCGACAACTATAAATCAAGACATTGATGTTTCCAAAATTACCAAAATTTGGTAAATTCTAGAATTTTGAGTTCTTGGAATTCTGCATGCAAGCAACTTAGGAAATTGTTCAACATACTTACAAAAAGGATGTTTTTATTTTCTGTGTTTAGTTTACAAGTCTACAGCCATGATATACAATATATAAATATTTTTAATTACACAGTATTATTGGTGAAAAATTTTGAGCATTCCTTCATATTTGTTTATTTATCATTTGTGTACAGTGGCTACTGCATTAATAAATCATATTCTGTGTGCATATATAAATACACCATGTGGAAGTTATAATAAATGACTTTGATTCTATTGTATCATCAGTGTAACTCCATCTGACTGCTGCCAAGTACCTCAAAGATCAATGTTTTAGTTCACAGGATGAACTATGTGAACAATAGCGTATTTCTAACTGTTCATCTTTGATATCATCTATTAACTGAAAAGTTGTATCAACCTCAACCTTCTGGTTCACCTTCTATTAACAATTAGAGGTCATTTAATAGAGCTGTTCTGCGAAAGTTACCACCAGATGGCATTCTTGGGTCTTTGATCTTGAATACTTGTTTCTGAACTATGAACTACTTCTATTAAATGAAGTTTTTGCTAACAAAAATCTATCTGCATTATCTTTCTAATTGTGAGGAAAGGCAGCTTATATATCACCATGCTTAAGGAGACTTGAACTCTGAGGCATCTTGGTGGCTCAGTTGGTTAAGCCTCCACCTTTAGCTAAGGTCCTGATCTTAGGGTCCTGATCTCAGGGTTCTGGGATTGGGATCCAGTCCAGAGTCAGGCTCCCTGATCAGCAGGGAGTCTGCTTCTCCCTCTGCCTTCCCCACTGCTTGTGCTCTCTCTCCCTCTCACTCAAATAAATAAATAAAATCTTTAAAAGAGAGAAACTTGAGTTTTAGTTCTGCTTCTTTTAACTACATTGGGCAAAACCTTTTATTTCTGAAGGTTTTTGCATTATCAAACATTAAGAAAGAATATTGAACTAGCTGGTTCAATCTGAACACATATTATCAAACAGCTATTCTGCCCATAGTGATAAATATACTAGGGACTACAGAGATAAATTATCAATGTTTTTAACTACTTGAAATCATGAAATAAATATGCAGTAGACCTCTTTGTTTGATTTTCATTTAATGTAAATTGTAATATTAACTACTGTTTTCCATGTTCTCTGTAAGTAGTAGACAAATTATAAAGGATCCAGTATGACATACCAAAAAAGTTCATGTGTAAGTTCTGTACATATAAGTATGTATAATTTATGTATAGTTTGTAGATATATAATAATTTATGTATAAGTATAATACAATATGGCATACCAAGAGTTCTATGTATAAGTTTATGTATAATATAATCCACACAATTTAACAAAGTTTTTGTTATTTGGTTAGTTGATTTTGGCTGATTTATGGTAGTGAAGTAAGGAATTACATGATCAAATTTATGCTTTATAAAGATAAATTTATAAAAATAAATTTCTCTATGGATAGAGAAAGCAGTAAGATGACTACAGTGAGTCAAGAGAAAGAAATAATAAATGGCTGACATAAGGCTATATCCCTGTTTCTGAGAGAAGGGATCATTTCAACACATAATTGAGAAAAAGGATAGATGGGAGGTGGAATAGTAGGTGATTTTGAAATATCTACAATCTACTGTTGAGTCACTCTCAGAGGAAAAATAAAAGAGAATATGAAAATACGGTTTTAGTGAAATGTAAAGAATTTGATTTGGACATGTTGAACATAAAGATCTATTTATATGGAGTTCAATAAAGAGTTGAGGGATATAGATTATAGGTAAAAATCCCTATTAAATATGTTTAGCTAAATTAACAGTAAATATCTCTTCACTTTTCATACCTCCAATATATTTTATTAATACCACAAAGATTATTTGAAATTTAACAACATGATCATTTAATCAAAAATAATGTGTCATCTATCATAACTCTTCAGCTCCAGATGTTAAAATAATGCACCCTGGATGAAAAATAAGGATCATTAGTTATTTTCTTGGTACAAATAATCTATGTATATTATATATAAACTACTTTGTGTTAAAAATAAATGGAAATATTTTATATTATATTCAGTTTCACAGTATTTATTTTTATGCTTTCAAATGAACAGGAAATATAGTTTTTGGGTATAGGGAATAATCCTGCTCGATGTAGGAACTATATTATTTGGAAAGGGTCGCAATGATATACATTGGGTTCTTTTTTTTTTAAGATTTTATTTATTTATTTGATAAAATAAATTCCTTCCTTAGCAGGAAGCCCGATGCAGGGCTAGATCCCAGGTCTGGGATCATGACCTGAGCTCAAGGCAGATGCTTAACGACTGAGCCACCCAGGTGCCCCTCTATACATTGGGTTCTGAACAGGATTATGAGGCATAGATTTATCTCTGATTTTCCCAGTAACACATGCAATTCTTTAGTTGTTTTTTTTTTCTTGCTAGCAGCCTTGTAGTTTTAGAAAATTCCAATTAAGCCCCTTTCTTCTAATTTATAAGCAGCTGAAAATATTTTATTTCCCTAAAGATTCAAACTTTTCCTATCCTCAGAATGCATTTATTAGTGGTTCAAAATAGTATCTTACTTTTCTACATGATTTTGAAATAAGAATTACTTCCAACAGAAGTAATACAAGTTACATTTTAGCAAGTTCTATGTTCTTGAAATAAACTAAAAAATGGGAATTTTAATGGGAAAAATGTGTTTTAAAAATATACCCATGGCTTCCTTTGTTGTATTTGCTTACTAGGAAAGATTTGAAGAATTTGTTGAATGAATATATAGAGAGGAATATTCTAATCTATAAGCAAAAACATTTTAAAAATTCCTGTTCATTATTCCATATAAAATTAATATACAGTTCTTTGAAATTTAAATAAAAAATATCCTCATTACAACAAGGCAAAGAACACATTCCAAAGAGCAATTTTCTGGATCAAGAAAAGTTACCTTTTTTCCAAAAATTCATGAGTTTCTACTTTGAATAAAAGTAATTGAATCTACTTTTACCTTTCTCTCTCTCTGGTTTATTATTTTTTCTTTTTACCTGTGACACCCTTAACCTATTTCTATTACCTCTCAACCGTCACCTTGGGAAAACTACAACTTCTCTCTATCTATGGCCTGTTATTTTGTTTTGATTCCACATATAAGACAGATCATACGGTAGTTCCTCTGTCTTATTTCATAATGCCCTCATCGTCCATCCATGTTGTTGCAAATGGCAAGGTTTTATTCATATCACAATTTCTTTATCCATTCTTCCATCAAGGACCAACAACCTCCTTAACAACTTAGATTGCTTTTGTGTCTTAGCTATCATAAATAATGCTTCAATGAACATATCTTTTCCATTTAATGTTTCTGTTTCCTTCAGATAAATACCCAGAAGTGAAATTGCTGGATCATATGGCAGTTCTATTTCTATTTTGGGGGGGAAGCTGCATACTGTTTTCCATAGTGGTTGTACCAATTTACATGCCCGCCAGCAGTGCACAAGAGTTTCCTTTCCTGCACATCTGCACCAACACTGGTTATTTCTGTCTTTTTGTTAATAGCCATTATAACAGGTGTGAAGTGATAGCTCACTGTGACTTTAATTTGCATTCCCCTAATGGTGAATGATGTTGAGCATCTTTTTTTGTACTTGTTGGCAACCTGCATGTTGTCTTTGGAAAAATGGCTTCTCAGATCTCCTAACCAGTGATTAATCAGATTTTTTTTCCCCTATGGAGTTGTATGCATTTTTTTAATATATATTCTGGATATTAACCCCTTATTAGATATATGATTTTCAAATATTTTCTCCCATTCAGTAGGCTGCCTTCTCATTTTGTTTATGATTTATTCTGCTGTGCAGAAGCACACTAGCATTGGTCCCTTCTGCCCTTACTTCTGAATCTACACTAGAATATTATGTAGATTTGATATATGTAATGGTAGTTGTCTTAGGTATTAAAGTAAGTTTGAAGATGATACTTTACACAGTAGTGATTTTTTTTCTGAAACATGAAATGTTAAAGTATGTAACAATGATAAAAGAATAGTGAAAGTAAAAAAAAATTGTGGAATATAGCAAAATCAATTCTTTTTAATTATGGGGGGATGGATCTGTACTGTTATACTTCTAAATATACTTATTAAATTATTATGCTGAGTGAAATAAGCCAAGTAGAGAAAGTCAAGTATCACATGGTTTCACTTACATGTGGTGCATTAAGGGGTAATATAGAAGACAGTAGGAGAAGGAAAGTAAATGGAAAGTAGGGTAATTCAGAGAGAGAAACAAAACAAGAGAGACTTTGGACACAGAAACAAACTGAAGGACTTGGAGGGAAGGGGTGGGGGAAGGGGAGAGCCTGGTGGTGGGTACTGAGGGCACCTATTGCATGGAGCACTGGGTGTGGGGCATGGGCAATGAATCTTGGAACACTGAAAAAAAAATTAAGTAACAATAAAAAATGGAAAAAAAATGGAAAAAAATGTTTTATATATTCAAAACAACCAATTCAAATATATTTGCTGTTTATATTAGTAAGTTTGAAAATTAAAATTCCTGGGGTACTTGGGTGGCTTAGTTAGTTAATCATCTGCCTTTAGCTCAAGTCATGCAGGTGATGATCCCAGGGTCCTGGGATAGAGCACAGACTAAAGCTCTCAGTGGGGCATCTGCTTCTTTCTCTCCCTCTGCCCCTCCCACTGCTTGTGATTCTCTCTCTCTCTTAAATAATTAAATAAAATCTTTGGAAATAAATAAAATTAAAATTCACTTACAAAAGAGATTATCAAACAAATTTGTCAGAGGACAGTTCAGACCCTGGGAAACCCAAGTGGTTGTGGTTGAATCAAGGGGATAGCATAGAAAGAGTCCAAATAATATGGAGAGAAAGACATTCTAGAACTCATATATCAGATGAGTAAGGGAGACAGAAATCATCATGACTTTTTCAAGAAATAAAATATTATTGATGCATAGAGCAAATGATGTTTAATGAAAAGAATAAGGAAAAAGGGAAGGTAGGTTCATAAGGTCTAATATCGTGGAGAACATTTAATACTGGATTTTAATCAAAAGATAATGGTAGGGAGAAAAAAACATAAAAGATTCAGTCTCAGGAATGAAACTGAGGGTTGCTGGGGGTTGGAAGGGGAGGAATAGGGTTGCTGGGTTATGGAAAAAATAAAATAAAATAAAATAAAGAAATGGTAACCACTAAACATTAGAGGAAGGAGAAATAACAGGGTGAGATTTATACTTCAGATATTTATTCTAAGCAACAGGTGGCATGGGTTTGAGATTTATACTTCAGATATTTATTCTAAGCAAGGGGAGAGCATGGGTCTGAGGAAAACAGAAAAAAAACAGGTAGGAAATGTTTTAAAAGTCCAGGCAAGAAATGACAGTGTCCTGAGACACTGACTGAAAAAGTACTAAGAAGGGGTTGACTCTAAGAAATGTATAAAGTACATCTGTTAGGAGGAATTAGTGAAGGAGTAGAGGTGGGCATTGAGAGAAAGTAGGTGTTTAGAATCATACCAATGTGAGTATGATCATGAGGTGGGTGAATGCATGTGACTGAATTTTTAATCAAATCCCTGAATCAGGGCACATTCTCTTAGACAAAGAAGAAATAAACCACTCCAATCCAATGTGCAGAATGTGATGAGAATTCCTGGCTCTGCATCAGGCTATAGTTTCCGAACCTAATTTCTAGTGTATGTGTTCAATCTGTCATATTTATTCTTCATTTTTCACTCAGTAAGCGTTTTCAAAGGGTTTACCATAACATTATGGAGCTGTAAAAAAAAGAATGAAATCTTGCCATTTCCACCAACATAGATGGAATAGAGTGTAAATGCTAAGCAAAATAAGCCAGAGAAGAAAAATACCTCGTGATTTCACTCTTATGTAGAATTTAAGAAACAAAACAAATCAACCAAAGGAAAAAATGAGACAAACCAAACAACAGTCTCTTAACTATAGAGAACCAGAGCAGAGGTGAGTGGGAGGACGGCTGAAGATTAAGAGTACACATATCTGATGAGCACTGAATAATATATAGAATTGCTGAATCACTATACTGTATACCTGAAATTAATATAATACTGCATGCTAATTATACTGGAATTAAAACAAAACAAAAAACATTGTTCTCCAGAGATTAAAAAAATATGCAATAAAGGGTTTACTATGAATAACTACCTATTTGCTGACTTTTTCTCCATGCTTCCTGTTCCAATTTTCTATTTTAATTTTTCATTGGTAAATTTGTTAGTTTACACTAGATTTTTCCTTTGTGTCTGGACCTTAACCTACTGTACTTTATTTCTAATCTGACAGATCTGTATATATTTTTCAGATGTTCATTGAGCATCAGGAACTATTGCAAGCTTTATCTACTGCCATTAGTTAATAACATTTGGGTGTAAAATAGTAGCTCTTCCAATACAGCTCTAATTTCCCTTGGTCTTCCCCTTACAGTTTCCTTCATTGGAAAAAAAAAATTCTATATGATCCATGATTGTATTGGAGAAGAGCTCTCATCTCTGCCTATTCTCTACCAGAAAGGGAGGATTCAGGAGCACAGATTTACTCTGTGGGGGGGGGGGGGAATCATACACATTAAACAATGTTAAACAGTGTAATACAAAATATTAACTTATGTGACTCTAGTCCACAGCAGTCCACACTGGGAAGATTCATGGCAATTAAATTGTCCAGAAGAAAAGTACTCTTGTGGTACATACATGTGTGTATGTGTGTGTGTGTGTGTGTGTGTGTGTGTGTGTGTGTATGTGTGTGTGTTGGGTCAGAAATTGTAAAGTCGAATGAGACAGCATTTGGAGAGAGTAGAACAGAGACCTTTCTCTAAGTCCTGGCTCAGAAATCAATTTCTCTCTTATGCTTTCTATGTACTTCTTATATTTTCTAAGAACTTGAATTTGTTAAGTTATATATTTTGAAAATGAAATATATGTATGTATGTGTGTGTGGGTGTGTGGAGATATATAGGTATATATATATATATATATACATATATATATATATATATTCATAAAATATCAACAAGTTGTTTCTATAAATGTCTCAGCAACTCATACCTGGGAAAATTTACAAATGAGGGCCATGCTTCCAATTCTTAGCTTCTTTACTAGTGATGTAACCATCATACAGTAGATGATAAATGGTGAAAGCAAAATCCTGAGAAAGGATTTGTGCTGCTCTCCATGCCCCAAGGGTAGAAAGACTGATTTCCTTTGATAGTCAGCCACTTTACTATAGCCAAGGGACAGTTTAATGCAAAAGGACAAGGAGCACCAGAGAGAGACAGAACTTATGTCCTAACTTGGGAGATCAGTCTTTCTAACAGTACAGCAAACTACAGTCATTAAGAACTCTGGAATTAAAACTGGGGGGGTTAAATCCCAGCTCAACCACTTACTAGATTTGTGACCTTGGGCAAGGTAGTGAACCTTTAAAACAACTGAAAAATGTAAATAATGCCTTGGCATCCAATCCTTTTTAAAGATTAAGGGAGGTCAGGATTAAGAAAAAAATAATTAAGACCTAGCTCATAGGAATATTCAGTAAATGGCAGAATGATCTTTGATAATTTGCTTGTGATAGGAAACTTTGGGATTTGTGAAGTAAACACAAAATAAGGAGAGGAAAATGTACAGAAAAAAATTGGAACAGAGAGTATCAAGCTACACATGAATAAATGGGAGATGAAAGTACAAAAGCAAATTGGGCTTATAAGAGTTTGCAGCAAAAGACAACAATGTCTTAGAAATGACCCTATAATAATTTGACATGCAGCCTCTTGCAGAGGGAGGATGGCTATTTATGGCAGCAGAAATGCATAAAAGCAGTATGAAACAATATGAAATAGGACAGTGAACCAAATGAAACAGAAATGAGTATGAAGATGATATATCAATCTAGTCAGGACAAAACATGACCAACAAATCCTTAGAAAAGAATAGACAGGTGGTTAGAGACATGGACACTAAAACCACATGGCTCATCTTAAAAAAGTGACTTGAATATTTACTAGTTACATGGTCAAGTACAAATTACTTAACCTCTCTGTGCCACAGTTTCTTCATCTGTACAAACTGTTCAGTAAGAATCCTTATTCCATTAGGAGTGTATAAAGTTTAAATTACAATTAATACAAATAAATCATGAGATTCATGCTTGTATCTACTAATTGCATTATGCATATGATTATTATTTTTTAAAATGCCCAATTGTATAGATGTCTGATTTGCATATAATTATCCACTAATGCATCTACTCAAAATTTTATCAATATCACTTTAAATTATTCTCATAAATGACCTTTCTTCTTAATGTCCACTGAATGAAGCTATTTGTTTATAAGACTTTTTTCCTCTTAGATTATTAGGTCTTGGGGTTCACTCAGTGAGGCTTTTATATCTCTGAATCCTTATTAAATTAGTTCCCAAGCTTAGCTGTACATTAGAACCCCCTAGAGAAACTTAATAATGCTAATTTCTCTACTTACTTTAGATGAATAAACTCAGATTATCTGAAGGAAGAGGTGTACCACTAAAGTAACCCAGGTGATTTTATTTTATTTTTTTTTTTAAGATTTTTTTTACTTATTTGACAGAGAGAAACACAGCCAGAGAGGGAACACAAGCAGGGGGAGGGAGAGAGGGAGAAGCAGGCTTCCTGCCGAGCAGGGAGCCCGATGTGGGACTCGATCCCGGGTTTCCAGGATCATGCCCTGAGCCGAAGGCAGTCGCTTAACCAACTGAGCCACCCAGGCGTCCCAACCCAGGTGATTTTAATGTGTAGTCATGAGTAAGAACCTAGTGTTTTGCAAGAGTACTAACATATATTTTATTTAACTCCTTCTTTCTTTCAACCAAAATCTAAGTGATTCATAATAATCTATCTATCTATCTATCTGCCAGGAGAGTTTGACATCCAGGAAGCAATAATAAATGCCTTTGATAATTATATCAGTCAGGATTTTATCAAGCAACCAGTGGCACCCTGAACCTGAGTTGGGGCAGAGTTTGATGAAACTGACCAACAGTGCAGTTCCTTTGGGTTGGCAACAGCTGTAGCTTTACCTTCTCTCTATAGCATCAGTATTTTTTTTTTTTCTGTTCCACTACTCAGTGCTACTACCAGTAAAACTCATCAAACATTTGTTACTGATATGCTATAAAATAAAAACTTTTTCCAGAGTGCAAATCAATTCTCTCCTTAACATACTGTTTAATTCACCCATTTTTTTTCCCCTGTAGTAAGGCTTTGTCAAGGAAAGTAGTAGAGCATTGATTTCCATTCTAGCCTCAAGTTTATCTCTTGGTGAACTTCTCAACATGCTTTATGAACTAGTACTTGCAATAGCACCATACAAAATTCCTTACTTCAGCATGAGAATTTGGTGAATACCTCCCAAGCAAAAGCAGAATACTCAAAAATCTCCCTTTGTTCTACATTTTCCTCCAGCTATTATCCCTTAACAGAGTTGTCTATATTTGTTGCCTCTAATTCCTTTTTTACCAACTACATATAAAGGCACTCCAATCATGCTTTGTTAAGATCACTCATTCAGCCACATCACTAATCAATTTTCAGTCTCCATCTTTCTTGATTTCTCAGTAGTGTCTAACATTCTATGCCACCTGTGGCAACTTCTACCCCAAGCCATTGATTCATATACCCCACTACCTACTCCAGATGCCTACTTGGATATCAGTAGGCATCTCAAAGCTACTATATGTAAAACATATTTCTTTTTTTTGTTGTTGTTCCTGAATTTTCTCTGTCCACAGTTTGACTTCTCACAGTTACCACTTGTTCTAATTTGCGATTACCTCTCTCCTGAACTTGAAATAGCTGCTTCACTACTTTCCTTATTTTGATGTTTGCCTTCTCAAGATGTTTTCTCAACACACAAACCAAAACAATCCTTAGAAAACATAAAATACATGATCACCCTTCTGTCCAAAATCTTGCAATGACTTCCTAATTCTCAGTATAATCCAAACCCTATTAAGACTCATCTGGATTGGAAGAGATTATAGTGAGTGAAATAAGCCAAGTAGAGAAAGTCAAGTATCACATGGTTTCACTTACTTGTGGTGTATAAGGGGTAATGTAGAGGACAGTAGGAGAAGGAAAGGAAATTGGAAGTGGGGTAATTCAGGGAGAGAAACAAAACAAGAGAGACTTTGGACACAGAAACAAACTGAAGGACTTGGGGGGAAGGGGGTGGAGGGATGGGAGAGCCTGGTGGTGGGTACTGAGGGCACCTATTGCATGGAGCACTGGGTGTGGGGAATGGAAAATGACTCTTGGAACACTAAAAAAAAAAAATTAAGTAACAATAAAAAAAAAAAAAGACTCATCTGATCTGAACAGCACTCCCTCTACTCTTGTCACTCCGATCTCCTCTTCCACCCCTCTTCCCTTCAGACACTGCAAAGACCACAAAGAACATTTTGCTGTACTGTGAAAAGGTTGGTATTAGTCACTTTTCAGAGAAGCTTAAAAAGCAATTACACTTCAATTTTCAAAATTGCCATCATCAATTAAAAACACGATACTAAATTTTAGATCTTATGAATATTGTTAAAATACTAGGAAAGCTTTGGATATCATATTTATAGGCTTTTACTGTTCATTCTATATCTGTAAACTTCACAAGACATAATTAGCCAATAATATCTCTAACGAGTTGCATCTCAGAAATTAAAATTTAATTAATTAATTAATTAATTTTAGAGGAGAAAGAGAGAATGTTGGGGAGAGGGAGGGAAGAGAGAGAGAGAGAAATTTTAAGCTGGATCCATGTCCAGCATGGAGCCCAATGTGGGGCTTGATCTCACAACCCTGAGATCATGACCTGAGCTGAAATCAGATACTTAACTAAGTCACACAGGTAACCCACAGAAATTAAAATTTTAAATCAAAGTTCACTTAATCAGATATTTTGGTTGTCTTTTAATGTATTCCTATTTGACTTTTCCAGAGTAAATACAAGACTTATTTTTTTACTAGAATCAATTCTAGTTGATTCTATAAATCAGTAAATTATATAAATCAATAAAAATGGCATTTCCATGCAATTATGGAAATATCATTTAACTAAAGTTGCAAAGTACTTCTATCTGTATATACACTTATATAATATATACACATACATATACATATATATTATATATATTTATATATATGCTTTTATTTTTTATTTATACATAATTGGCATTCCCAGCCTTCCATAGTTGATAATCATCTGATAAAAATAAAATTTTTATAGAAATCAATGCATAATATTTTAAGCCTGTTATTCTCATGTGCAACTGAATTACAATGAATCAAAATTAAATTAGATTTCTACCAAAAGAAAGTTCTACATTAAAGATAAATAGTGATGTGAAGGAGACAGTTTTATTAATAATAACTTAGCACAGAAATACATTTGTAAGTTTTCAATTTCTTGCAAATATTATTGAAATACAAAGCACTCGGTCTTCCCATATTCAATATATTTCAGGTGGGAAGGCAGGAAGAGAAGGAAGGAAGGAAGGAAGGAAGCAAGGAAGGAAGGAAGGAAGGAAGAAAAACTTGGCTTCTTCAAGTAAACCATATTTCTGTTTCAATAGATGTTGTCTTACTCACTCATTGTAAAATGTGCTGAAAATATGAACTTAACCAGCTCTAAAATATCTATTATTATTTTGTTACTCCATTATAAACTTACTCATTCATCATTTATAGTATAATATCAGAAGCCAAATTTATCAATTGCATTTTCTTTTTTTAAGTTATTGAGAAAAGACTGGAAAGTAAGGAAACTTCAAATTTAGTCATTTTCTATCTGAAACAGTCATTTGACTGTAACCAGTTTACTTACATTCTTTGATATCCTGTTTTACCATCTGTGAACTAGGGTTTTCAAATTGTTGGATTAATTATAAAAAACAAAATCCTACAGATTTCACTTGCATGACTGTATATAGAGCATAGACAGGGCATATTAAGACAGACAAGAAGGCATAGAGGATGTAAACAAAGCTAAGCAAATTCATGCCATAAAGGGAGTCAAATACTAAATGCTAAAACTAAACACAGTACTGAGACTTGGTGTAGTTCACAACAATAAGTAAATGTAGAGGATTTAAAATGGGGCTAGAACTAGCAGTCTCGGAGAGCATTAATTATGAAGCAGATACACATATATACTGAAAGGATAGAACTCATGGGAAATAAGGCAATGAAGGAAGGTCATGAAAAAAACGGGGGAAGGGCATGAAGAATCCCAAAGAAATAAGGGAAACAACAACAACAACAACAACAACAAAAACAAGACATGTCAACCCTTCTCTTACCCTCATCAGCATAATCCATAAAAAACTCTAAAGAAGAAGAAAAAAGAGGGCATTCTCAAGCTAAGAACTCTGTCCATAAAGTGAATAGAAATAGGAAAAAGCCTATCTATATGAAACTACAGTGATAAATCAGAAATGGGAGTCAACACATGTGTGATGATAAAAATATTCACCTAAAAACACCATGGAGTTTTTCCTTCAACAGATGAATGCATAAAGAAGATATGGCCCATATATCCAACAGAATATTACTCAGCCATCAGAAAGGATGTATATCTGTATATTGGCACCAACATTGATAGAAATGGAGGGTATTAGGCTAAGTGAAATAAGTCAAGCAGAGAAAGACAATTATCATACGGTTCTATTCATGTGTGGAATATGAGGAATAGCACAGAGGACCACAGGGGAAGGGAGGGAAAACTGAGTGGGAAGAAATCACAGAAGAAGGCAAATCATGAAAGACTCTGGACTCTGGGAAACAGACTGAGGGTGATAGAAGGGAGGGATCTGGGGGGAGGGGGTACCTGGGTGATGGGTATTAAGGAGGGCAAATGATTTGATGAGCACTGGGTGTTAATACACAACAAATGACTCATGGAATACTAGATCAAAAACTAATGATTTACTATATATAAGCTAATTGAACATAATAATAACAAAAAAAAACCCACTATGGAGTTAAATAAAATTGTAATACAACACCCCAAACTAAATTAAACATAGTCCAGCAAGCAACAAAGGATATAAAACCTCCTTGTATCAGAAATATGAACAGAAATATAACTGGATATAAAATGTATTATAATGAGACAAGATTTAACTCAGGTAAGAGATAGAAGAAAATAATAAAATTATGATAGAAGTGACAATAAATTATAAGGTGCCTAAAGGAGGAAGATTCAAATAAAAATTTTACAAAGTATATTAAAGTGAGAAAAAAAACCCAAGAGAATGAAAATGAAATAAACACGAAGTAAAATGGGTGAGAGAAAGCAGCTATGATGGAAGACAGATAAATAACATACGTTATGTAGTATCCTTGAAGAAGGAAAGCAAAACTGTGCAAGAGAACTAGTATTCACATGTATAATTTAAGAAAATTTCAAAGACAAAAGAAGCCTCACGGGATATAAAATCAAATAATGAAGCAACAGAAAGAGAAATTAAGGAATCAATCCTATTTACAAATGCACTAGAAATAAGAAACCTAAAAATAAACTTACCCAAAGAGGTAGAAAACTTGTACTCTGGAAACTATAAAACACTCATGAAAGAAATTAAAGATGACAAAAAGAAATGGAAAGATATTTCATGCTCATGAATTGGAAGAACAGCTACTATTGTTAAAATGTTTATACTACTCAAAGCAATCTATACATTTAATGCAACCCTATCAAAATATCAACCTCATTTTTCACAGAGCTATAACAACCAATCCCCAAATTTGTATGGAACAACAAAATACTCCAAATAGCCAAAGCAACCTTGGAAAATAAAAGCAAAGCTAGAGGCATCACAATTCCGGACTTCAAGTTAAATTATGAACTGTGGTAATCAAAACAGTATGGCACAAAAATAGACACAAAGATCAATAGAACAAAATAGAAGACTCAGAAATGAACACACAACTATATGGTCAATTAATATTCAACAAAGGAAAAAAATATTAAATGGGAAAAAGACTCCCTTCAACAAATGGTGTTGGGAAAACTGGACAGAAACATGCAAAAGAGTGAAACTGGACCATGCACAAAAATAAATTCAAAACAGATGAAAGACCTAAATGTGGGACATGAAACCATAAAAATCCCGAAGAAGAACACAGGCAGTAACTTCTTTGACCTCGGTCACAGCAATTTCTTACTAGATATGTCTCCCAAGGCAAGGGACAAAATAAAAAAAGCAAAAATAAACTAATGGGACTTCATCAAAATAAAAAAGTTTTTTCACAGCAAAGGAAACAAACTAAAAGGCAAATTACAGAATGGGAGAAGATATTTGCAAACAACATATCTGATAAAGGGTTAATTTCGCAAATCTATAAAGAACTTTGAAAACTCAACATCCCCAAACTAATAATCCATTAAAAAATGAACAAGGGGCGCCTGGGTGGCTCAGTTGGTTAAGCGACTGCCTTCGGCTCAGGTCATGATCCCGGAGACCTGGGATCGAGTCCCATATCGGGCACCCTGCTCGGTGGGAATCCTGCTTCTCCCTCTCTCAGTCCCTCTGCTTGTGTTCCCTCTCTAGCTGTGTTTCTCTCTGTCAAATAAATAAAATCTTAAAAAAAATGAACAGAAAACATGAATAGACATTTTCCTATAGATGGCCAACAGACACATGAAAAGATACTCAACATCACTCATCATCAGGGAAATACAAATCAAAACTGCAATGAGATATCACCTCACACCTGTCAGAATGGCTAAAATTAACAACTCACAAAATAACAAGTATTGGTGAGGATGTGGAGAAAGGGTAACCCTCTTGCACTATTGGTGGGAATGCAAACTGGTGCAGCCACTCTGGAAAACAGTATGAAGTTTCCTCAAAAAATTAAAAAGAGAACTACCCTATGATTCAGCAATTACACAACTAAGTATTTGCCCAAAGAATACAAAAATACTAATTCAATGAGATACATGCACTTTGATGTTTATAACAGCATGATCTACAATAGCCAAATAACAGAAACAGCCCAAGTTTCCATCTACTGATGAATGGGGAAAGAAGAGGTGGGGAAAGAAGAGGTGGGATATATATAATGCACACACACATATATATATGATTTAATATATATACACACACACATACATGTATATGTACATACACACTGGAATATTATAGAGTTGTAAAAAAGAATTAAATCTTACCATTTGCCACAATGTGGATGATGCTAGAGAGTATTAAATGATGTAAGTCAATCACAGAAAGACAAATACCATATGATTTCATCATATGTGGAATTTAAGAAACAAATGAGCAAAGTGGAAAACACACACACACACACACAAATGAAGAATCACTCTTAACTATACAGAACAACCTCAATAGTTATCAGAGGGGAAAATGGTGGGGGATGGTTGAAAAAGGTGATGAAGTTTAAGGGATGCACTTTGATGAGCACCAGGTGTTGTACAGAGGTACTGAATCACTACATTGTACACCTGAAACTAATATTATACTGTATGTTATCTAACTGGAATTTAAAAACAAACAAACAGAAGTCTTAAGTCTAGACTTGAGGTGTCTAGTCTAGACATCTTGGGGTGCCTGGGTGTCTCAGTCCTTAAGAGTCTGCCTTTGGCTCAGGTGGTGATCTCAGGGTCTTGAGATGGAGTCCGGAATTGGGCTCCCTGCTTGGCAGGAAGCCTGCTTCTCTCTCTGCTGCTCCCCCTGCTTGTGTTCCCTCCCTCTCTCAATCTTTCTTTCTCTGACAAATAAATAAATAAAATCTTAAAAAAAAAAAAAAAAGCCTAGACTTGAAAGGAAGTACTGGATGTCAGAGAAAGCTGATCTGATATAGTAACCTCTGAGACAGTCTAATGAAATCCTTCAGGACTTCCAGGCCAAAAGTTGGAGTAATGCACAAAGGCATGGGAATTAGACTTGTAACAGGCTTTTCCAAAACAACATGCAAAGTAAGGCAACAGTATTTTCAAGAAACTTACAGGAGTAAAAGGTACTCACAGGATTTATGTCTATCTAGGTGGTTTTCTGAGGAAAAGCCATAAAAATCAGTCTTGAACATGAAGAACTGTTGTAATATTGTACACAGGTGTCCTTCTAAAAGTGCATTAGGGTAGGAGCTTTGAGAGATGATTGGGAAAATTTTGGCAAACAAGTGACTGTGAGAAATTCATATTTTATTTTTAAAAGTTAAGATTAAAATAATGGTTAGCCATGAATAGAATAATAATATATTATACTTTCTGCCAACATGAGGAGAATGCAGCAGCAACCACAACGGGAGAATGTAGACTGAACTTCTAGGACAGCAAGACAGTTTTTCTTGCTACTTTTGGATCTGAGGTGTTATGAGGTTACATACCCTCCATACATCCTAGCCCTTTTACCGTAAACACTCTAAGTATACCTTATTTTCTAATTAAAAGTAAATTGAAGCCATCAGGTATGGAAACTAATACTTCTTTATTCTTTCCTCTACTCTATGCCTATAAGTTCATTTGCATTCAAACCCATTATTACCCATTTACTTCTCATATCTGACAGCAAGTCTATCCCTATTCATGATTGCTCTCCATCTATGCATTTGATTTGAGGTCTTACAATCTTTTCAGGGACACTTGGGTTCATTGTTGAATTTCCAGTTACCTAAAAGCCACCAAATCTAAAAAGATTTCTATTTCAGATGCATAACACATCTCCTAATTGTGGAGCTTATTCTATAACATACTAACATACATTCTAATCACCATATTTTAGCAGAAAATAACTACTTGTTGCTCAAATCTTCCCACTGGAGTCTCCCATACTATACAACCAGGTTCCTGAATAAAAAGCTCATGTCTGTTTCTTGAGTTCCAGTTGTACATTAACAGCTTCAATTAGATATTTTACAATGAAATTATATGCAACAAGCGCAACTCAATTTTATTTGCCTACTCTCCCATCAGATCTTCCTTCCCTATTCGTATTTCCTTAGCGCCACCTAGTCTTTCAAGCAGAGAGCTGGATGTTATCTAGGGATGGCCAATTTTGTCCTCTAAAGGTCTCCAGATTCTGTTGATTTCGCAACTGCCATTATGTTGTGTTTGGGCTTATTTCTTTTCTGGATGATTAAAATGGTTTTTAATCCGCTCCCCATTCTATGCAACTACTAAATATAAATCATAGAATATTACTGACAACAAATTATTTCTCTTAGGAAAATAAATCATAAGCTTATGAAACTTCAAATTGGCTAAGATTTAGCTGATGAAAATTTAAACTGTTCAGAAAGACATATTTATTTGTTTTCATTCACTTTTGCTGTGTTGCTGTCTAAATCCCATCATGCCGGCTGGGTCAAATTTCCAGATCTCATTACAGAAGGCAAATTTTGTAGGATGTCTTGTAATTTCCCATTTTGTTGGACCTTGATCTCCTCTTACCTGCATATCTAAAGGTGATCTCTCCCATAATTGGAAAATTAAAACACATTGTAAGCAGCAGATTGGACATAGTGTGAGCTTGACCAAAAATCCTATTATATATTCTTGAATGTTAGTGAACATATAAATTAATTTAAAAAATTATGCATCAGACCTAAAGCGATGAACATTATATTGTTTCACTACATTTCCCTCAGAAGTCTTTGTGTGCGAATTCCACAACATGACTGAGAAATATGCCCTTGGGCAAAGATCTTTATAAATTCACTGGTGTAAAGACTGATGATAAGAATGTAATTTAATTTATTTCAAATCTCGTCCTACATTTTTATTGACCTTCCAACCTATTCTGTAAAAGCGCCCTAAACATAACTGCGGCTTTGGATATGATGATTTAGTATGTGAACAGACTTTGCACATTTATTGGTATTTTATTTTTCCATTTTCATTTTGCTTCTTTTAAGCTCCAAGAATCAGAGTGTCAGAAGGTTATACATTTTTTCTAACCCAATTGGGAGATGTTATGCCCCAAGATAAAAGACATGCAAATATCATGATCACACAACATCTTTTTAAATATGTGAAAAATTTCAGAAAACTTTCCCAGGCTTTGTCAGTTTCTTTACATACATAGAAGGAAAATGAAATTTCCTTTCCCACATAATTTCACAGCACAAAAACCATGAACAGGAAAAAAATATATATATATATATGCTTTATATAAACAGATGTTGGCTGCCAGTGTAATTTTCTATTTTATACTCCATTTTACAGTGTATGTGTTGTTGAATTTGTATAATTGTATGAGTCATTTCATTCTGTTCAGGATATCCATTTAATGTTCTCTTGAATTCTTATACAGATTGATGCTTAATTAATATTCATTGTTGATGATGTTTTATGAACCATAAAAATTGGCAGCACATATAGATAACATGATTATTTTTAAAAAGCAAAAATCAAGATATTTATAAAAAGATCATTCAATCTAAGTATCTATTGTTTTTCAAAGGAACATAAGAAAATACATTTTCTTCTATTTGAGAGATTGTTCTGAAAATGCCCCAGCTTGGTAACCACTATTCTTGGCTTCACAACTGAAAGAGATAAAATGTTCTATCTCCTTATTGCTACCAGAAGTACATCAAGCAGGGGTGCTTGAGTGGCTCAGTTGGCTAAGCAACTGTCTTTGGCTCAGGTTGTGACCCCGGAGACCTGAGCTTGAGCCCTGCATCAGGCTCCCTGCTCGGAGGAAAGCCTGCTTCTCCCTCTCTGGCTCCTCCTGCTTGCATTCCCTCTCTCGCTGTGTTTCTCTCTGTCAAATAAATAAATAAAATCTTCAAAAAAAAAAAAAAGGAAATATATCAAGCAGAAAATGATAATACTTTTATTTTGAGTATTTTTTGCAAGTCAATTTGAGTCAAAATTTTTCCTCTGAAATAAACTTAATGTAGTCTGAAATGTTGTGAAGGCTACAATCAATATGAATGTCAGTTCAGGGTACTGGCCAGAATATGTTGCTTACTGATGCCCTCAGAAGGTTGGTGTTTTCCTTCCTGCCTGCCTGCCTTCTTTTATTCATTCTTTCTAACCTAGGAAGCAGTCATGGAAATTGAGTAGTAGACTAAATCAGAAAACTATATTAAATAGATCAGTGAGATTAACTGCTTAAAGCTTCCAAACTTTTATTAATACAGGATACGGGATGCTATCATTTTACAAATACTTTAGGTAGATTTGGGAGTACTATTAAGTTCTATTTTAAGTTATATATGATTTTATTTATTTATTTGATACAGGGAGAAATCACAAGTAGGCAGAGAGGCAGGCAGAGAGAGGAGGAAGCAGGCTCCCTGCTGAGCAGAGAGCCCAAGGTGGGCCTGCATCCCAGGACACTGAGATCATGACCTGAGCTGAAGGAGCTTAACCTACTGAACCACCCAGGTGCCCTAAATTTTATATATTTTTTAAAATTATTATTATTTATTTTACTTTTTGGAGATGTTTTTGGTTGACAGCAATATTGAGCAGAAAATAGAGTTCCCTTATACCCTCTGTCACCACACACACACACACACACACACACACACACACACAGCCTCCGGCACTACTGGCATCCTGAAACACAATGGTACATTTGTTGCAACTGAAGAATTACAGACACATCATCATCCAAAATCTTTACTTTACATTGGGGTTCACTCTTGGGTGTTGCACATTCTATGGGTCTTGACAAGTGTATAATGACATATATTCACCATTGTAGTACCATACAGAATAGATTTACTGCCCTAAAAATCCTCTGTCTTCTTCCTATTCATCCCAACCTGTCCCTACCTCCTGGCGACTACCCATCTTTTCACTGTATCCACAGTTCTGCCTTTCCCAGAATGTCATATAGTTGGAATCATATAGTAGCTTGCCTTTTTAGATTGGCTTCTTTCACCTAACTAATATGCATTTAAGTTTCCTCCATGTCTTTTTGTGGCTTGATAGCTCATTTCCTTTTAGCACGGAATAATATTCGATTGTCTAGATATATCACACATTATTTATTCATCTATTGAAGAACATCTTGGTTGCTGCAAGTTTGGGTAATTATGTCACCTTAAATATACATGTGCAGCATTTATGTGGACATAAATTCTCAATTCATTTGGTTAAATACTAAGGAATATGATTGCTGGATTATATAATATGAATATATTCAGTTTTGTAAGAAACTGCCAGCTGTCTTCCAAAGTGGCTGTACCATTTTGCATTCCCATCAGCTATTAACAAGGTTTCCTGCTGCTCCACATCTTCCCCAGTCTTTGGTGTTGTGTTCGGGTTTCAGTCATTCTGATAAGTGTGTAGTGGTTGTTTTATTTTAAAATTCCCTGACCACATGATGTGAAACAGATTTACATATGCTTATTTTCCCTCTATATGTTTTCTGGTATGGTGCCTGTTCAAATATTTTACCTATTTTTAAATTGAGATGTTCATTTTCTTATTGTTGAGTTTCAAGAATACTTTGCTAATTTTGAATAAGAGTTCTTTAACATGTATGAGTAATTTTGCAAATGTTCCCTACCATTCTTTAGTTTATCTTCGCATTTTCTTTACATTTTCTCTTGCAAAGCAGAAATTTTTGATTTTAATAAAGTTGAGCTTATCAGTTACTTCTTTCATGAATTGTGCCTTTGGGGTTGGATTCAAAAAGTCTTTGCCATACTCAAAATCCTCCAGAGTTTCTCCTGATGTTATCTTCCAGAAGTTGTACAGTTTTGAATTTTACATTTAGGTCTATGATTCATTTTGAGTTAATTTTTATGACATACTGTAAGGTGTGTGTCCTCATATAGATATTATATAGATTTTGTTAGATTTATACACAAGCATATAATCTTAGAGGGTGCTAATATAAGTGGTAATGTGTTTTTAATTTCAAATTCTACTTGTTCACTAAAATATTCTTGTACATTCCATGTATTTGAAGACAAACTAAATAAATATAAGTTGCACTTCCCAGAATATGATAGTAATGTGTTTGACTAATTCACATATCATAAAATAATAAAATCTTAATTTAATATAAAATTATATATAGCTACATAATAGGTATGAATTCTATGTAAAAATAATAGTAAAAATATAAGGCTTGTTAAGACTTTAAATGTATTTTCTCATTAATTTTTACAATAGTCCAGTAACATTACAACTATGATTTTTCTCATTTATAGGTGAGAAAACTGAGACATCAAAAACTTAAGATACTTGCCTAGTATTACCAGTGAGCTAAATACACATGCCATCGGTGACTCAAAGTCCATGCTCTTAACACTTGAATGATACCACCTTATTATTAAATGTGGGAAATGCCCTCATGATCAACTTTCATTTGGTATATTTTGCCAAAATACTTCTATTGTTTCTTTTAATGGAAAGCCTCATTAAATTTTTTTATAGATGTTCCAATCCCTCTTATGCTATTGTTAAAACTCTATATGAAATGAATATATTGTGAGTGTCAAATATTTAAATTCTGTAAACATTCTTGATATTTATAGTGAGGAAGGATATACACAGTAGCATTGAAATAATATTACCTGGCCAAAAAATATTGTAGGCTCTGACTACTATGAACATTTCCATCTCTCTATAAATTTTCTTCCTAATCTTTATTAATTGTCATCAAGTTGTGTCTTCTTTTCTTTTTTTAGAGAAAACTCTTTAATCCTCACTTCCTCTTTTCCTTTTCCTTTTAGAAGTTATCTCCTTAGGCTAGTTCTGTATCATCTCATTTGGATCACTACAACAGTTAGGCTATGTGATTTTATTCCCAACTAGCCTGTCTTCTTAAGTGCAGAAAATCTATCATCTATTCATCTATTTTCTTTCTTTCATCTTTCTCTCTTTCTTTCTTCCTTCCTTCCTTTCTTCCTTTCTTTCTTTCTTTCTTTCTTTCTTTCTTTCTTTCTTTCTTTCTTTCTTTCATTCTTTCTTTATTTTTCTTTCTTTATTTCATCTATCTAATCATCTATCTAAAACATTGATCTCAGTAGTAGTTCAACTTATACTTTTCATTAATATAAGGGCTCTGCTTGTGGAAAATTAGATCATTTAAAAATCATCACTCTCTTCCTTACTTTTATGGGGGTGTGTGGAGAGGGAAGGAGAGCAGAATCCACTCATCTGGCTCTTAAATCTGAACTTGCCAATGTGATTTGATTTGGTCAATGGACATTAACAAACAAGATGCCAGCAGAGTTTTAAAAATGCCTGTAGTGGAATTTTTATTCTATGCATTTTTGAAATTGTCAAAAGACCACACCTGGGCTAGTTCACTGGTCCCAGAAAATGAATGATGCATAGATCCAAACTCAGCCTACATCAGCTTATGCTTGGCAGCTTTAGAGAGTTGTAAATGTAAATGATTGTTGTTTAAACTAATGAGTTTGGGTGGGGTGGTTAAAATTGCCATTGTGTCCATCAAATGATATACCACATTTAGAAAACAGGTCATTCATAAAAATATGTACCTCTTTGTACATCGTCAGATTGGTTCAATTCCAAAATTCTGAATAAAAACTATCACGATTCCTCAGTTAAAATAAAAATAACATTGGGATTGTATTTACTCAAATGAAGAAAAATTTTGTTTTCTTCTATCATTCAAAATCAAGTTCTGAAAACCTAACTGCCTCACATGTGTCATATCTTCTGCTTATAACAGATAAGAAATGGCATCTTAGTCTCCGATGTTTCTTCTACTTGCATTGATTCTTCACTTTGATTTACAATGTATTTTCAAATTAAGGTGAATATCATCAATTATCACCAATATATCACATTTAAAACTGATTATTGGCACTGAGGAAAAAGACACATTATTTTCATCAGAAATTGTGATTGTTAGAGATTATTTGATCTTGTATAACCATAAAACTGTATTTGCTGATCAGGCAACCAACTTTATATATCTTGGATCTGTACAGAAATGCAGTGTGAAGTAATGCTGTGCAGTGAAAAGTGACCCTATCAGAAGCAATAGAGCATGGTTCCACTTTGGGCTCAGATACTACATAAAGTAACAGAAAAATCAATCTTTCTGTGCCTCAATTTTTTTACAATAGACGAAATGAGTATATTTGTTTCAATTATCTCAAAAGTCTGTTTCAATTGGAATGCTCTACAATTTAATTTTTATTTTATTTATTTGAGGAAGAGAGAGAGAGAGTGAATGAGCAGCGGGAGGAGCAGAGGGAGAGGAAGAAGTAGACTCCCCACCCAGCAGGAAGCTCTACACAGGTGCTTGATCCTAGGACCTAGGGATCATGACCTGAGCAGAAGGCAGATGCTTAACCAACTGAGCCCCTCAGGTATCATTACGATTCAATTAAAAAAAAAAAAAGAAATACCAGCCCTTGTTCTCAAAGAAAAATAGAGAAAGCTGCTTACTTGGAAGCTGGTGGGGTGATTATTTGCTTCCTTGGAGAAAATGTATTCATCAAAGGTTCCCCCACAAAAGTATGACCTGCTTTTCCTACACCTCCAGCTTCGTCTAGGACTACTCCCCAGGTCCCTGTCTCTCCATTCTTATCTTATATCCTGGAATTTTATCTGCTCCTCAAAGGAACGTATCATCTTCTCATACTGGTCATATTGCCCCTCTTCCAGCCTTAGTAATTCCTAATTTAGTCCCAGTTCTGAGTCCAAGTTAACCTCCTCATTGTTTTGTCTCAAAAAGCATATTCTGTTTTTCCTTCTTAGCACTTATCACATTTGCAATATTTTTGTTAAGTGCCAGTCTTTGTCCCACTAGACTGAAATCAGTGAATAAGGCTCTTATTTTTTGCTAAGTACCATGTCCTTTCCACAATGCCTGGTACATAGTTGAAACTCCATGAATATTTTACAATTGACATTACTTTTACTGTTCTGCCACTCATTCTCTTTCTGGGGGTGTAGAAACAAAGGGCTTAGTTCCCATAGCAGATTGAAACAAACAAAGTCAAATTGATATTTTAGGAGTAGCAGTTTTGTGAAGGAACTTGACGTATTGAATGTAAAATAAAATTTAAAAATCCTTTAAGCTAATAAATAGCAAGAACTAAAAGTATAAAACTTTTTCTAATATAAAAGTTATCATGAGTCATGCTTAAAAGCCCTCTTTATTCTGAGAGGCAGATTGAAATGTTATCATGAAAATCCCACACAAAATAGGTGTGACTTTTTAATTTTTTTTTTTTAGGTAAAAGAAACCACTTTTTACAGGTTATGAGATTTCAATAAAGAAAATAAAAATGATGTAAAAAGAAGAGATAACTCAAAAGACACAGTAATGTGAGAACTCAAGGATGCTCACTGGTTCAGTGTAGCCAGACCTGTTGGTGAGGTATTAAATCTGGAGTAAACTGAGGGAGAGATTTATCTCAGAATTTACACAAAGAACATCTCACTAATGGTATATTAGTTAACTACAGTGAATGGATACCAAGTATAATCTTCTTGGACAGTACAATGAATATGTCAATATTTAATTTATCAAATAAAGAATGTTAGAATTCAAAAGAAATGCAGGGATTACTTAGTCCAATATCCTTTTTACAAACATGGAAACTGTCCTTTCAGTAAATATTGAAGCAACAGTGTACATGACGTGCCCTAGAGAAGTTATTTACATGAATAAATTTGAACTCCAATCTATTTGTATAAACATTGAAATATAACTCTGTAATATACTAATACTATGCTAATATATGAAAAATTGTTTCCTGAGAAACTAGAAACTTTAGTTTTATTTTAAATATAATTATTTTTTATAATTAACAATATTCTTTTTTAAGAGAGTAAATTATTAAAAAAGAAAAAATTAGACCCTTAAAAATAAAGAGAATATTAAATTATAATGTAAGTATATTCTATAGATGATTTTGATCTCATTAAGTTGAATTCAGTTAAATGGATAAATAGAAAGAATTTGTAAAATGAAACAATGATATATATATATGTATATATATATATATACTTTATATGATTTTATTTCATTAATTTGATTTTTTAGCACTAGAAATCTAAAAAAATACATGGCATGATTTAGGAGATTCATAGATTCCAAAAAATGTCTTGAAAGATCTTTATTATTCATTATTAATTTTTGCTTAATTTTCATTTTTTTTATTTTTTAAGATTTTATTTATTTATTTGACAGAGAGAGAGAGAGTACAAATAGAGGGAGTGGCAGGCAGAGAGGGAGAAGCAGGCTCCCCACTAACTAGGGAGCCTAATGTGGGGCTTCATTCCAGAACTCAGATCATGACCTGAGCTGAAGGCAGACGCTTAACTGACTGAGCCACTCAGGTGTCCCTAGTTTTCTGCTTTAAAAACATATTTTCAGAATTAAAAATTTGCAAATCAAGTATGAGTACTGTAGTAATTCTTTCATTTTGAAAACCATTTAGCTTTACACTAATCTCAATGAGCCCTTTTGCAGATTATAGTTTAATATATTTATTGAGCTATTCATATGAAATGTGATATTTTGGGGTACGCTAACAGACTGTAAAGGATCTCTGTTTAAATATACTCAATAAATGAACAAAAATGTACAGAACCAATTAATTCTTTTACCAGATATTATTTCTCCATTAAATAAATATATTTTGATGAAGACTCCTTTTTTAACCAACTCTAATCAGAAATACAGCAAGGCTTAATTTTAGGATCCTACAAATGGTGACTTTTAGAGAAATAAAGAGATGAAAATATTCATATAAATGGAGCAAAAAGAAAAAAATCTCATATAATTGGAGATAAAGAAGGCTACTTCCAGTTTCAATAAGCCTCAGTTTCTTACAAGAACAAGTCAAATTTTCTTAGGCATGTGCTGCCAGGATTGAGAAACAAGGGGTTTATTATGATGAAGTTTTACTGTGCACCACTTTGCATAAGCCTAAGATAGTATTTTAAAGAACAATGGAAAAAATGAATGCAATTGTAAGCACTTCATTTGTTGTTTAGGTATAACTTTTCTTTTCATAATCTCTATTATATCACTGACACTGTTGCTTATAATAGATGTAACCTACAAAAAAATTAAATGCTGCAAAGTATAACCACTTTAGCACTTAAAAAATAAATTCTGAGAATATTCTTAAAATAATATCGACTAAAACATTGTTTCTGCTTTCTTGTCAAAAGTTGTTCATCTAAGAGATGAATCACTAAATTCTTCACCTGAAAGTAATGTTATACTCTATGTTAACTAACTGGTATTTAAACAAAACTTGAAAAAATCGTTGAAATATTTCACTTATATTTTTTCTCTCTTTCTCTTAAAATAACACTATTATTTTACATTAAATATATATTTACACAGCTTACATTAGTGTTCACTTAGGAACATTACTTGATGATTTTAACACAGGAATTTGTTTACACTTCCATTAAGGTACAGTTGATAAACAATAAACTGTCCATAAGAAAAAGGTACAACTTGATGAATTTTAACACATGTGTACAGCTGTGAAACCAACATCATAGTCAAGACGATGAATATATCTATCACCCTCAGGAGGTAATCATATCTATCAGCCACCCTTATCAAGCCATCCTTCCTTTTACTTCAATACCCAAAAAACAAATAATCTGCCTTTTGTTACTATGAATTTTAGTTAGCATTTTCTAGAATTTTATATAAGTAGATTCATGCAAGATATAGTTTCTTGTTCAACTTTTTTTTTGTTGAGCATAATGATTTTGATTTTCATCTGTATTATTGCCTGTATTAATAGTTTTTGCCATTTTATTGATAAGTAGTAGTCCATTGTGGGGCCATAGCCTATTTTGTCTACATATTCACCTATGGATGGACATTTGACTTATTTCCAGTTTGGGGGATTTTTTATTTTTATTTTTATTTTATTTTATTTTATTTTATTTTATTTTATTTTATTTTATTTTATTTTATTTTTTAAAGATTTGATTTATTTGACAGAGAGAAACACAGCAAGAGAGAGAACACAAGTAGAGGGAGTAAGAGAGGGAGAAGCAGGCTTCCGCCGAGCAGGAAGCCCAGTGTGGGTCTCAATCCCGGGTCTCCAGGATCATGACCTGAGCCGAAGGCAGTCGCTTAACCAACTGAGCCACCCAGGCGCCCCAAGTTTGGGGGATTTTAAACAAATCTGCCATATATATTTCTTGTACAAGTCTTTTTACAGACATCTACTTTCATTTCTACTGGAAAAGTGTCTAGGAGTGAAATGGTGGGATTGTATGCTAGGCATGTGTTTTAGAAACTTGCACATGATCTGATGAGCACTGAGTGTTATATGCAACCAATGAATCATTGAACACTATATCCAAAACTAATGATTTAATGTTGATTAATTGAATATAAATTAAAAACACACAATTTGCAAAATATTTTCAAAAGTGGCTATACTATTTTATGTTTTTACCAACAGGGTACCCTAGAAGTATCACTGTTTTAGTTTCTAAAAGACAATACTTTTTAATATTCACCATTCTGGTGGGCATATAGTGATATCTCCTCATAGTTTTAATTTAAAGAGCCTCAATAACAGTGATGGTGAGCTATTTTGTCATAATTTTTACCCATATGCATCTCTTCTTTGGTTAAGTGTCTGGTCAAATTTTTAAATTCATTTAAACTCATGAACTCATCTCAGCTTAATTATCTCCCTAAAGCCCCATCTTCAAATACCATCATATTAGGGTTAGGCTTTTAGTATTTAATTTTGTAAGACATAAATATTTAATCCATAACATATAACATGCTTTAGGTTTGTTATAATAACCCTAAAGTAAGGTAACTATGCTTTACTTCTATGCTTTCTTCTAAAAGTTTTATAGCTTTTGCTTTTATCCATTTGTCGTTAATTTTTGCATATTGTATATGATAAGGGTTTTTAAGGTTTTTTATTTTGACATGTGACTATCCAATTGTTTCAGTTCTATTTTTCTTAATACATATTTATATAAAAGACCTCAAATAGCCAAAGCAATCTTGAAAAAAAAAAAGCTGGGGGTATCACAAACCCAGGTTTCAAGGTATATTACAAAGCTATAATAATAAAACAGTGCTGGCACAAAAATAGAGAACTCACAAATAAGCTCACACTTATATGGTCAAATAATCTATGACAAAGAGGTAAGATTATACAATATGGAAAAGAGAGTTTTGTATTTTTTTAAATAAATGGTGCTGGGAAAACTGGACAGCTACATGGAAAAGAATGAAATTGGACCACTTTCTTATACAATGCACAAAAATAAATTCAAAATAAATTTTAAAGACCTAAATGTTTGACCTGAAACCATAATCCTCCTAAAGCAAACACAGCAGTAATTTCTTGGACATTGGCCTTAGCAACATATTTATGGATATGTCTCTTCAGGTAAGGGAAACAAAGGCAAAAATAAACTACTGGGAGTACACCAGAAATGAAAAGATTTTGCACAGCAAATAAAATCATCAACAAAACAAAAAGGCAACCCATTCAATGGGAGAAGATATTTTCAAATGATATATTTGATAAGGGGTTAATATCCAAACTATATAAAGAACTTATGAACTTAACACCAACAAAAAAAAAAGAAGAAAAAGAAAGAAAAGAAAAGAAAAGAAAAGAAAAGAAAAGAAAAGGAAAGAAAAGGAAAGAAAAGAAAAAAAGAAAAAAGAAAAAGCAATCCCATTAAAAAAAATGGTAGAGGGCCTAAATAGACATTTTTTATCAAAGAAGATATACAGATAGTCAACAGACACATAAGATATGCAACAACCCTAATCATCCAGAAAATGCAAACCAAAATCACAAAGAAATATCATCTCACACTAGGGGCACTTGGATGGCTCAGTTAAGTGTCCAACTCATGAGCTCAGTTCAGGTCTTGATCTCAGGATCATGAGTTCAAGTCCTGAGTTGGGCTCCATACTGGGAGTGGAGTCAATTAAACTCAGTTAGGTGGAGCCTAGTAAAAAAAATAAATAAATAATTTAGAAAGAAATACCTCACATTAGTCAGAATGGCTATTATTAAAAAGACAAAAAACAATTATGCACTCCTACATTTATTGCAGCACTATTTACAATAATCTAAACCAAGTGCGGATCAATAGGTGAATAATATAGATGATGTGTATACATACACTAGCAGGGAATATATCACAAGAATGGATGAGGTCTTGCAATTTGTGACAATATAGATGGACCTAGAGGGTATTATGCTAAATGAAAACAGTCAGACAGAGAAAGACAAATCCAGTATTATTTCACTTCTACGTAAAATCTAAAACTAAACAAAACTAACGAACAAACAAAACACACACAGACTCTTAAATACAGAGAAAAAAACTACTGGTTGCCAGAGGGAAAGTGGGTGGGGGAATGGGCTAAACAGAGGGGAGCTAGAGGTATAAAATTGCAGTTATAAAATAAATAAGTGGGCGCCTGGGTGGCTCAGTGGGTTAAAGCCTCTGCCTTTGGCTCAGGTCATGATCTGAGGGTCCTGGGATCAAGGCCTATGTTGGGCTCTCTGTTTGACAGGGAACCTGTTCTCCACTCTCTTTGCCTGTCTCTCTGCCTACCTGTGATCTCTCTCTCTGTCAAATAAATAAACAAAATCTTTAAAAAAATAATAAAATAAAATAAATAATTCACAGAGATAAAAAATACATCCTAGGGAATATAGTCCATAATATTGTAAAAGCAGATGGTGACAGACAGTGACGACCCTTATTTTGGGCATTGAGCAATGTACAGAATTGCCGAATCAGTATGTTCTACACCTGAAACTGATACAACATTGTATGTACATTGATTATACTTTAATACAAAGAAAATCAGAAATACTTCACACAAATTTTTCCATTATTCCCATAAAGTTATTTCAGTGGTAGCTAAGCAAGATATATCTGACTATCAAATTAATCATGTCAAAACCAAAGAATTAGTGCAGTGTTAATGGATGCTAATAGGTCCAATGGACAAAACTATCTTCGTTTCTGGTTAATATGCATTTGAAATAATCACAATATAAAACAAGAAAACAAAACTAATGTTTATAAGGCAAATGGGGCAGGATAAAAATCTAGGGTATTCTTCTTTTTTAGCAGAAACACCTAGTGTCATATCTTGAATCATAAGTTTGGCAAACTCATGAGTCTCCTGCAGAGCACAATGGCTATGATGTGTTATACCCAATATGGACATCACTGCTTTTAACAAGTAAGGAATATCAATGAACTTCTTAAGAGTACAGTGGTATTTTATGCATTTCTGCTATTATATACAGTAATCAGCATACTTTTCTGTACATAATAAATATTAATGTATTTTAATGGAATAAGAATGAATTGCATTTCTAATAAAGAGCTATTTTCTTGATTTACAACATTTGTTGCCTTTTTATAGTTTAAGATAGTTACTGTCCAAATTCTATAGACAAAAGCACTGATAGGTCCAAAGATTAAAGGTGAGGTTCTAAAGATAATGACAACCTAATTAGGCAATTACACATCATTTTATATTCACAGATATATTTGTGGTCTTTTAGTCAATAGTATGACCTTAGAAAAGATCACTCTCAAACTGAGTTTTCTAGAGCACTAAGGTTTCCCTATACGTGGAGAGAATGAGGGGCAGTCTAACCATTGGGGATTGCCAATCTTCCTTTCCAACCCTTTCATCAGAGCAGTCCAGCTTTTAATTTTCTTTTTTTTTCTATTTTTGGTTTCTTAACTGGAGATTTCATTAGAAAACTTAGTTTCTTTTAAAGCAAATTTCAAAAGCATGGTCATAGGCGATTAGTAAAACACAATTTAAGAATTAAAATGTATCGTAAAAAATAAAATCTAGGTTACATAATTTAGTGGTTACCTTTAAAATTAAAAAAATAAAATAAAATATACCAAAAAATATAAGCTTAATTTACAGGAAATCTACAGTCAATGCTACCTCATGTAAAATCTACAGATGACAAAAAGAAGATATCTTTAGATCAAATGTGGAAAGGTTTTCTAGCAGGTGTTCCATTTAGAACCAACACACTACTTAACAGAGAGCATGGTAATTATGAAAATTATTTTTAGTAGGCGAAGTTGCTAAAGCTATCTGCACATCAAAATCTGAAACTTCTCAAAATGAACCCTGCTTCAACTTTGAGCACAGGTTTTAAATTAAGGAGAATGCAAAAATATCATTTTCACAGTAGGCAAAAAATCACGGTAAACTAAATTTTTAAGAACATATTTTCCCCTATATTACATCCCATTATACATGTTAAATCATTTGTTCATTTTTACTAATCACTTATGATGACATAGCAAAGGGTTGCTAATGGAAATATTAATATGGATATGACCTATTTCCACCTGGTAATTTAGTATATATCTGGTACAAGCCTCATACAACAGAGAAAGCGTTATTTTGTGATGAAAGGAGTTCAGAATGGCTTTACAGAAGAAGAAATATTTGAATTTTGTCTTGAAGGATGAATAATGTGATGTTGTTAAAATAAGAATAGAGAATTCAGATAGAATTGTTTGAATGTCTGAATGTCCAGAGAGGAGAAGTACGAAACAACTTGCTGGGATGGAGAATTACAGATAATTTGATAAACGGGACTGTAGAAAGACAAAGACAGGGTGAAGAAAGCTGGAAGGTAAGATGTATCAAGGTTTTGTACCTTATTTTTAAACAAGGAAGAATATGGAAATGCAGCAGGAGTGTAATATGACACTTCTCTGCTGCTGGAGATCACCATTCATACTGTGGACCTTCTATTAGAATAGATTGAAGGGAGGGAGATGAATAAGGGCACTATTCACTAAGAATCTCCTGTGGTGGTTTCAACTATCTATCTCTGTAGATATTGTGCTTCAATGGTTGGGCATGTTTTTCTCTGTCACTATACTATGATTTCCCTGAGAGATAATACCTGGCTTTTCTTTCTATATTCAACAACTTATTCAGAAGCCAGCCCACAGCCAATCTTTAGGATTTTTTTTTTTAATATTTTATTTATTTGACAGAGAGAAACACAGCCAGAGAGGGAACACAAGCAGGGGGAGTGAGAGAGGGAGAAGCAGGCTTCCTGCCGAGCGGGGAGCCCGATGTGGGGCTTGATCTTGGGTCTCTGGGATCATGACCCGAGCCAAAGGCAGTCGCTTAACCAACTGAGCCACCCAGGCGCCCCTTTAGGATTTTTTTTTTTAAGATTTTATTTATTTGACAGAGAGAAACACAGCCAGAGAGGGAACACAAGCAGGGGGAGTGAGAGAGGGAGAAGCAGGCTTCCCGCTGAGCAGGGAGCCCGACGTGGGACTCGATCCTAGGTCTCTGGGATCATGACGTGAGCCGAAGGCTGTCGCTTAACCAACTGAGCCACCCAGGCGCCCCCCCGCTTTAGGATTTTTTAAAAATAATTTTTGAAAACTGAGCAGAAAGAAACCAAAATAATGTTTATTTGGGCTACTTTACTATGTAGTTCAGCTCTTGAACTGCAGCAGAGTGGGGAGCTTTGTAAATACCGATAGAACTCCCCTACTGCTCCAACATGTACATGAGGTTTATTATAACTGTGTTCTTTGTTGAAGTATTATCATTAATGATTGATACAGTTTCCAAGTTTTAAGCAGCTATAGGTTCTCTGACAGGTAACCTTCACAGGGTGAAGGAAATAATAAACCCAAGGGAAATAACAGGATGCTAGTTTCCTTTAGCCATATAGAGTGGAATTAAAAACAAACAAACAAAACCGAAAACATCAAGACATAAATACTTTCAACAAAAACTAACCGTTCTTTAAAGGTAATTTCGTTTTATTTAATGAGCAGAGATGTGGGTTTTTAAATGGAGGAGGGATATACTTAAAATTATAATCAGGGTAACCCCCTTTTTATTTTTTTTAACTGACATTTATACACATTTCCTGAACTATTCAAAATAATATAGCACCAAATTTAGTCACAAGTTAAAAACACAGGATGCTTGTGTTCTGTCTCCCTGACAACATCATGCATTCAGTTCTGTGTGTCCAGATACAAAGGCATGGCAAGCAAATGTTTGGAAAAGGAAACTGATTAAAATTTATTATTATGCAAGTAGAATTTTACACAGCTATTTTTGAAATTGAGAAGATAGCAAATAATGATTTTTACTACAACAGAAATAATAACATCAAGCCACATAATTTTCTGATGATTTCTTATACCTTTTCATTTCTTAAGGTACAGAATTCAATTGAATTAATTAATATTTACTATTTTTTCAGTCAGAATTCTATATTCACATTTCTAATATATTCCATTATCCTTATTTGAGTTTAATCAGGGTTCATCATAGGTCAAGGATATTTATGATTTTATAACACTTGCAACTGTCTCTTATAAATGGAACGTGTTAAAACAAAGGATTTTGTTGTGCACAGGTAATTAATCATCAGTCTGCATCACTACCAACACTGGGTGGGCAGTAGTAATTTAGCACATCTGTGGTCTATGATTTACATAGGAACTGATAATTTGAACACCAAAACAGTGTATTTGATTGGAGAGAATAACGGGTAGATCCTTCTGATTTTCTCAAAACGTGGTACCCTCGATTCTTGGAGGAATTAAGTCCTTTATTTTGAATTTTAGTATTGATTAGTATATTATTTTTGCCAGGAAAATTGTATAAAGTATATTAAAATTACATTTTCAGGCTAGGAGTCCAGAGTGACTAACATACAGGGATAGGACAGTGGACTGGTGGAGAGATGAAGTATGCAAAATAGACACACTCTAAGGCAGAAAAAAAAAAAAAAAGTTGGCCTACATTTATTTAAAGAAAAGTGAAATCAACATTTATAGTTAATTTGAAAATAGAAGTATTTTGTTAGATTATATTCTTCGTTGTGTTTGGGGAAACTTTTACTTCATAGATGCAATTAAACTTGAATTTAAAAGTATTCTCTGGTGGTATTAAGATAACATATTTCCCATAGTAGCAATCCATCATTACCTTTGTAGTTAACCTTGAAGCCAACAGATCCGACACTTTCATCTGTTTGAAGGTGCAGCCACATTTGGCTACTCATGCTCACTATCAAGTCTGGCACAAAGCTTCCAGTCAGCCTGAAAAAAAGATGGACGGAGAAGAGAGAAGTGGGTTATTAAAACACATTCTGCATGCAAATTATGACACAGAACTGTTTCTTAGTACTTTCTTGGCTAGAAAAAAACAACTGTCAGGTAAACTTGCAAGGCTATGCGTTGATGTAATAGAACAAATAACACAATTTAGTGATCAAGATTTATTATAATAAAAGTATCGTTTCATGTGTTTAACTAGGTTAGGTCTTTCATAACCCTCAGGCAAGACACTAAATTTTAGACTATCAGAGAATCTTATACTTCTTTTTGAACTGAAAAGAAAAAGAGGATCTAAAATACCTTTAATTTTTTTTAAAACACCAGGAATGCTCTTCATTTTAACCTTTCAAGTTTCACAGAACCTTATTCTAAAGAAATATGGTGAAAAATATTTAAACACTGTGCAAAACAATAAAATGGCAAGGAATATAGTATATACCTTTGCAGTACTGATATCAGACTATGTATGCCATGTATATTTTTTTCCTGCAAATATTTTTTTCTTAAAGAACATGCTGCTAGTTTGATGTAGCATCACTGAATCTATGCATTAATAACCTCATTCAGTAATGCTCAATTTTATAACTATAAAAAGGGAAATTACCTCATGTTTTCTGTCATTAATTATGTTACAGTCACATACTTGAACCAAAGCCAAGGGTCATATAAAGGAGGAAAGCAAATGAGTAAATAAGACCTTGGGGGGAAAAGTCTGTCAAGAATAGGAGGAAGAAAAAAAATGGACTCACTGCTGAGTAAAACACTCATAGTGATAGGGAAGTCTAAATTATATACTAAAAAGAAATGTTTTTAAAAGGGGGAATTCCTAATTGTGTACTTTATTGCTAAAACCATGACAATTCCTGGGAAGTTATGTGAGGAGAGAAGGTATAGTTTCCCTCTGTAATAAAATGAGCACCCTAAGAGAGAGGTTTTTGGATGGAGGTTACACTACAATTACACCAGCAGAGGGCAGCACTGATGCCCATATCCTCGAAGTAACCGCGGCAGCAAAATGCTTTGCTCATTATCCAGCCTCAGAAAGGGTGAAAAAAATACCATCAGAAGACTGCGTTATATATAGGTGTGTCACCAGCGTCCAGTGTTACAGAGTTTATGGGGATTCTATCGCAAATAAACCCAGTTAAATATTATGTTTTACTTATGGGATTATATGTGAAACGGAGGAACACTGTGAAATATAAAATATTGTATTATGGAATTTTAAAGTATATTCATTGACTTTCTGTCAAATCAAATTCAAAATGATTACAATATAAAAGTTATACGTACATACATTCTTCTTTGTAATGTATATGTATATCCGTCCTATGTATACATATTTGTGGATATAAGTATCTGTGGGTAAACAAACGCAAAGCACCCGCCTCCCTCCGGCCCTTGTCATTTGGAAAGATCTTTCAGTGAAACTTTGTGGTATATGAACTTTCAACTTTTAAATTGGTGAGTTCATAAGTACTACTCTTCTGAGCTATAACAGCAAGAGAGGTTTACGGTCAAGACTGAGGAGAACTCAAGCTCTGAGACATGGCAGAAAGCAAAATGGTTTCCGTATGAAGTGGGCACGAAACACACCATATCAAATACACCAACAATCTGCCTCACACTATTAAATGTTGTTTTCAGAAGAGGATTGCATAATTGCTCCTTCTTATGTTCTCTTATTTCCTTTTCAGTTCTGAACTTTTACCACCCCAAACCTCTAACATGGTATTTTGTCAGTTCATAAAGAACACCTAATACACATAAGCTAGGTTGTTCCCTTGCTAACTTGTTCTCCTGTGATTCCACATTCCTGGCTGGTATAAGGGTAAATACAAATCTGTAAAATGATGATAATTAAATTAAAAATTTCCCTGATGTAACAAGAGGAAGAGAAACCCCCTTCTCTTTAGCATTTCCTTTAGAAAAATTGAAATTGTAAATGAGCTCTGTTTATTTCAATTATATAAAAATATTTTATGTTAAATAACCTTTAACCAATGTTGCATCCTGTGAATGTCTTTCTTGGAGGTCTGGGTGCCATTTCTTTAAAATGTGAACATCAAGAATATCGTCCTATACCCCTGTTTTTGTGGAAATTTAAGCCTAGGCATATAGTTCCATGATGTAACTTCCTGCCCATTAAAAAGATAGTAGTTTATTTAAAAAATTTTTTTTGGATAAAGGCAATTAACATGCATATAATTGATTGTATCTGCTTGACTGTATAAAAAAATGAGATTTATTTCTTTGTAATCTCCTTAGTGGGTTGCCTTTGATGCACATCAGTCTAGTTTAATGCTTATTAAATATTAAAACTTTTATTCTATCTTATATTTTGTGGAGAGAATTAACTAGGTTGACAAGTGATTCTACTTCTAGATATATTTCCCCAATAATTTGGTGATGAGGATAGGATCCAAATGGCAATGCTTGAATTAAATGGGCCTCCTAAAATCTCATGGTTCCAAACAATCTAATAAGAGACTCTGGATTATAAAGTCTTTCTTCAAGTGTCCTGCTCTTTTGAAATTCTATTTCCATGAACCATTCTCTCCAATTCAAGATTTTATTTAGTAAGCTAGGGTAAATTGGGCTCTAAAATCCCGTCAAGATCATGATTAGTTTTGATAGTGAAAAACATGGGAAGTCTACAGCTCTTTCTCTTAAACAGGTAATATCTCTGTCATATTTAAAATACTCAGAGAATCTCATCTTTCAGGATTTTTGTGTGTTTTAGGAGGGTCTCATTCTGAGGAAATTAAATACTTGTATTTATTGGATGGATATCCTTCTAAGAGGAAAGTTAAAAATGATTTGGATAATCACAGGAAAGACTGGGAGAAATGGGAGAAAACATATGAGAACATAAGGGACTTTCTCTTTCAAAGAAGTCCTGTCTTTCTCTTGCTATCTGTTTCTTCTGTCTCCCCAGCCTCTCTATTCTTATATTTACAGCCCCACAGTTGGGGATGTATACTAGCTACTGGAATTCTGAAGCCAAAAGATTTTGTCATTTGATGGAGCAAGTAAGTTAAGGACGAGAAGATGACCCAGCACACCAAAAAGTAGCGATCTATCCACCATCCTACATAACTGTGGAAGAACTAAGTGGAAGACCCACTGAAAGAGACTGTTCATAGCCTTTCCTCTAAAGGCTAGCTGGGAGAAACCACAGTGTGACAAACAGAAAACAGGTGAATCCCGTATTATATTCCATCAACAGTTTGTTGATGCTTTTTTAGAATTTACTAGCATAGATCTAGGAGCAGGTCAAAATTGTCCTCTGGTTCTATTCATGTTTGTCTTGGCTCTCTTGTTGACTATCCAAGCTCAAAATAAGGAAAAGGGGGTAGAATGGCAAAGACAGCTATTATTCAAATCTTAGCAGTAGTTACTCAGTTTGGGGATAATCTGAATAAATATGAGGAAGAAAATAAGTGACAAACTGCAGGTTAACTGTTCAGTTAAGACTAATTACTAAAGGAAATTAACTCTACAGTGATGGCCAAACTGTGAAGGGAACTGAAGAGAAAACAGAATGTTATTATTATAAGAGGCTGTAACACTGTAAGAGGGATTGGAGAAAAGAAGACTCCAAAGGATATATAAATTATAGAAATAGGAATCAGGAAGGCCCAGAAGGCTAAGGAATAACTGGCAAAGTGGTTTAAAATAGACAGACTGAGGAAATCTCAGTGGTAGGAACTGGTGAAATATATGCTTCAGTAACTTTCCCTCAGGCTAATATATCATTGCTTTTTCTGGTAGATAGTAGCATTACATATTCTGAAATTTCCCCGGAAAGTCTTCATTTTCCATCTGGTAATAGATCAGCACAGGTCATTGGTAACTAAATCAGCTTTATGCTTCTTTCTTTTCTTTGTGGTTCCAACCTGAATAGATCTTGTGGCTGAGAAACACATTTTCTTACTTTCTCCTGATGGTCCTGTAAACCTACTGGGGAAAGATCTCTTGTGCAAATTAAGACTACCATATTGTATATTGCATCTGGAATCTCTGTGAATTGCCCTCAGAAAAAGCATCTGGTTTGGTTCCTGTGTACCTTCTGAAAGAAAAGGGATGTAGCAGTCCTATATTGTGCCAGAAAAGTACTCTAAACAAATCAATATATTACTTTGGGCCCAAGGAATAACAACACTGGTTTAATCTAAGATATACAAAGAATAGAAATTACTTATTAGAAGCATTAGGCAGGCATATGTTGAACAAAACTCTTTGTTGAGGGCTCAATTAGAAAGAAAAAAAGGTTGTAAAAAATTAGAAAGAACAAAAGATAATTATAAAAGAAAGGGCACTCACCCTGTAATATTAATACTGCCAAATTCTCAGTAAAGAGGTAAAGTAAATATGATAAAGATGGTTGACCTTTGTGCAAGAGCTTAAGGAAATAAATAAAATTGTTGCATTAATGTCTGCAGTTCCTAACACCAGATCTTTTAGTAACTTTGGTACCATCCTCTGCAAGGCTTTTCTCCAATCTACCTATTTCTCATTTTTATTGTTTTGTTTTTGTTTTTGCTTTTGTCTTTTTCTAGTTCCCCTCATGGACAAGTCTAAATCTTGTTTACTTTTACTTAAGAAGGAGTCCAATATTTATGGCAAAAAAAAAAATTTCCTCAAGGGTTTCAGTACTCTCCTACTATTCCTCTAGTCATTCATAGGAAAACTTAGAGAAAGCTCTCCTACCAGAAGGATCCCTAGGTATTCAATACAGGGATGGTTTGCTGGTCAAATGAGAAACTAAAAAGTCAAGCAGAACTGATGCTTTGGCTTTGTCATAATTCCCTCCATTCCCAAGGGCACAAGACCTCACAAGATAATCTGCACTACTGTCAAAGGGAGGTGAAGTAGTCAGGGTATCTGTCGATGCTGAAGGCCCCAAAAGGATACAATATGGAAGTCAGCCCAATTTGCAAATGAAATACCTTATTAAATAAAAACAACTTAGCCAGTTTGGGGGAGTAAGAGGATGCTGTAGACAATGGATTCAAGCCTTTGCAGAGAGGGCAGAACCTCTGATAGAGCGATTGTGTGATGGCAGCTCAGTGCCAACTCAGCATTGGGGCATTCTGAATTTTGAAAGCCTTTCTAGTTGTGTTGTCATGAAATTAAGGGTGTCACTTTCGGAGTTTTAACTCAAAAGCAGGGATTCGACTACACGTTGATAATGTATTCCTCGGTTCTTCTGGAGGCCAGGGCACTGTGAATACTGGGACGCTGTGGTAGCAGCAGACACACTTTTCTTTAAAATGGCTCAAGTCCTTACCTTGAGTCACTTGACTTATTTTCATGTCCTATGTGTTATGATAGCTATCTTCCAAGTGAGTTTCTGAATGTGTGGGTATGCCATCAGACTAGGTATAAACTGTCATTAAACAAATAAACAAAAATACTACTATTAGGAAATGCAATCTCTTAGATCCCGTTTTTTGTTGTTGTTTTTGTCTTTGTTGTTTTTATCAGATCCTAATTAAATAGCTGATCGTAGCTGATCGTAACTGTTCATAGGTAGTAGAAGAAGACACTAGGCTTTTCTTGGTTTGCCTGATATTCTTGTTCATAACAACAATTTCATAATGTTGGCGGACAGCTCATGTACTCAGGATAAAAGTGGCCAATGTAAGGCTTTGCCAACTTCTTACGAAATTTTGGAAGCTTCTATTTTGCCTAGAACTAAGTTGGCATAAGCAGTCTCATCAATAGCAGTACAAGAACTGTACCCCCACATAGTGTGTGTTCCTGGTCTGTCATGCAACAGAGGTAATTTGGAAAACAACAACAACAACGACAACAACACAACAAAACAGAAATTTTCTACTTTAAGGGGAAAGCAAGCATCTTACGGAAAGCTGATCACTGACTTGGTAAAAGCTGTACAAAACCTGCTTAGATTAGTAATCTTTTCTAGGGCTCACGCAGACAAAATGAAAACTTCTGAAGGCAATGATTTTGCCGACAGAGCTTCAAAAGCCACTGTTAAATGCAGCAGATTTCAAACTGAGAAGCCTCACCTTCAATATAGCAAGCAATTTTTGTTCATTTCCAAAAATGCGCTTGATACACACATACAAAAAATGTACAAACGGACTAGAACAGGCATTAAGAGGAATCTGGCTGAACTATGGGAATTATCTAACAAAAACATTCATGCCATAGTCCTTATTTCTTGGTTAGCAATCTTGTGTCATTAACATAAACACCTAAGTAAAGGAGGGATTTTTAAATGCACTAGACTCTTACTACATGTACCTAAAAATATGAAGTTATTCAAAATATATTAAAGAGATGAAAAATTTGCCAGTAGAATTCTTCAAGGGTTACTCCAAGGTCTGTGTAGGCAGTTTTCCCCAGCCAACTTCTCTAGAATTTGGGTGCCATTTGGATTTCATAGAATTAATTTCTGTGGAATGTAAGACTTTTTGTCTTACACACTTTTCTGTGGAATGTATCACTGTTTGTGATATCTGGATAATCTAAAGAAGTTGTTTCCCTTTTCACATGCCAATTCTGAAGCAGTGGTAAAGTCTCTCTTCAAACATTTTCCACTTTGGGAATACTAGAGCATAATGAATTGGAGAGAAGAAGTTATCTGATTTCCACTACCACCCAGTAATGATGCAAATATTTACAGACTCCAGTAAGAACAATCAAACTTATCTGCTAAAACTCACCAATATATTAGATTAAAATGCTAGCCTTGTGGAAAATTAGAACAACCTCTGCAAACAAGCATAATATTTTTCCCTTTGAACTTATATTTAGTTCAAAGGGAAAAATATTTAGAAAGCTTATGAATTTGGGTCAGAGATCATGTCCTGTACCCAATTTAACTGAATCCTCTCATAAACATGTTCAGTACTTCAGAGGGCTTCTTTCTTTCCCAGAAGTCCTGAGATATAAAGATACAAGGTAAAGGACCTTAAAGAACCCACCAGAAGAAGTCTGCCACCTCTACTGACCAGGAGGTTCTGTCTACTTAAAAATTGTTGTAGAGGAAAGATCAGCTGTTCCTGTGCTAGAGGGACTTCCTAAGTGCTGCTGATTACCCATACAACTATCAAAGTGAAAGAAAAACCCAGGGAGACCCAGGGCTTGCTAAGTGAAGCCAGAGCACATAAAGCGCTAGGCAGTGGGTCTCACAAAGGACTTAAATCAAATTTTCTAGAGCAACTGAGGATGACACTGAACTCAACTTAAAAAAGGTATCCTACCTAACATATGATTTTCATGAACTGCTTCACTGTCTTATTCACAGCAGTATTATTTTAAATTGTTTTAAAATCACATTATAGTACAAAAAATTTTATTTATTAAACTATATTTTTCTTTTCATACTCCCAGTAATATGTCCCAAAATCACTATACCCAGACATCTCAAAATTGTATTCCCAGTGACAATGACAGCCTTAACATTCCCCTGAGCTTAACTAAACTTTAGAGAGTCTTCTTCCTGATTACAGGCTCCTATTCTACCTTTTTTTTTGGGGGGGGGGGAGGCTTTACGTTATAAAACTTGGAACTGGGGCACCTGGGTGGTTCAGTGGGTTAAAGGCTCTGCCTTCAGCTCAGGTCCTGATCTCAGGGTCCTGGGATGGAGGCCCACATTGGGCTCTCTGCTCAGCAGGGGGCTTCCTCCTCTCTCTCTGCCTGCCTCTCTGCCTGCTTATGATCTTTCTCTGTCTGTCATTAAATAAATTTTAAAAAATCTTAAAAAAAAACCAAAAACTTGGAACTGTACATCTTTTCTCTGCACTCTAGGAAGCAAATATTCTACAACCAAAGAATTTGTTTCTCAAGGAGCTGAAATATAATCATGAAAAGAGTTAGCACCCCATACTCTCTGTCTGTCTGGGAATATGCAGGAGCCCAATTTCTATCAGCATCTATCAGCAAACACAGATGGCCTATTCACATCAACAAATCTCCCACCTACTCTTCTCCAGTACTTTCCTTATAGTTTACCTGAGCATGTAAAACCCAACCCACCTTTTCTTTCAGTAGAGTTGAGTTTAATTCCTCTCCCCTACAGTAATGGTACTGACTCCTATTTCAATAGTCTTGGTCCCTATTGCACTAGGAGTCAATGATCTTGAAAAAAGTCTCCCCAATTTGTTTAACTGGTCTGGTGTAATTTTTCTCTTACACCAGTCGACACATGATCTGGACTTCTCAGTCCAGAAATCCAATTATTGGCAGAGCGAAAAGTGAGATTATATTCTTACTAATTTCTAATAACAAAGTAAAACAACTATTACCTATCCAAATATTCAATTCGTAATTTTGACATAAAAAAATAACTGGTTTGACTAGTAGGATGATGCAGAATGAAAAGCATTTCATTAGAAGACAAACAGAAATCCAGTGTTTACAAATTAAGCTACAGAAGACAGGTTTAAAGTCACTTGATTAACTTTGAAATAACATGTTCTCACCAGTCTAAGTGTAGATAAACAAAAGTGAGTGTCTATTACCCATGGAGATTTAATTGACTCTTATAATAATATAACTATTGATTTGACCCATGCAAAACATGGCCCATAGGTTGGGTTTGTCCCTAAGATTTAAAATAATTAGAGTTATGTATTATTAAACACTGGAAGTCGATATGTAGCCTTCAATAGGTGTCTCATAATAAAACTAGATAATGGGTCTGGGTATTTTTGTGTTTCCATCTGGGAAAAATTATTTGGAAAGGTGAATAATTATTGAATGGCCTAGATTATCTTGTAAATGTAATGTCACTTATGTAATTGATGAGAACTTAGGAGAAATTTACTGAGACTTTAAAGAAATGAACTCTTACTGAAAAAATTAGATTCAGGCTCCAGGGTGAAGCTACTCTTTAGGCTTGGATTGATAAGATTTCATAAGGAGCTATAAAATAATACAATAAAAAGTGAATCATTTAAAAGTATAGGCAATATAGGCAACATAGCAATTTGTAAAACTAATGTATGATGAAAGAGAATATCTGACCATTGCTAATCAAAATTTGCTTTACCCATTCACCATTGGTACAACATATTTAAAGGTTATCCCTCCACGACTAATATTGTACTGAAATTTTAAATTCATCCTATTGTATTCCTGATAATTGCTTTGCTTTGTATTTTTCTGTGAATTGGCTGTACATATAGATGACTGCAAACTGCCCAGAGAAAAGTAGAAACAGCAATAGAGATAATTAAAAAATTGTAGCTTATTATAAAGTAGTCACAACAAAGAAAAATTATAAGTGCAAAAAAAAAAAAAAAAAGACTTTCAAATTGTCCTTGGTTCCAAAAGGGAAAGAAAACTTTCCTACTTTTCCATTTCTTTTTAACATTTCCTTTAGAAAACTTAAAATTATAAATGCTTGCATTCTCTGTGTTATTCAGGGATATTTAAATGTTGTAAAAGCTAAACAAAGCTCTTCCAGTTTTACACACCGAGAAAGTCTTTCATGAAAGCATTGGAGCCATCTCTTTGAAATGTGAACATGAAGAAAGATGGCACCCCTTCACCGGACTTCCGCATGTGAGAGTTAAAGGCTAGGGGCTTTGCTCCAGGATGTAACTTCCAGCTTATCATAAGGATAAGAATTTATTTTGTTTTACTTTTGATAAGGATAGTCAACATGTATGTAATGGATTGTATCTGCTTATACAAATGAATGAGATTATTTTTCTCTTTTTGCAATCTTTTTAGCAGATTGCCTATGATGTGTGTTACAGTCTGGTTTAATGCTTATTCAAGAGTAAAACTGATTAATTCTTTTCTGCATATAGTGAAGAAGATTCACTTTGCTGGTAGGTGATTTTATTTTTAATTTTATTTTATTACCACTAGTATCTCACTTGAAACCATGCTCTTTGCATGCAGGTTCAGTGGCTAATTCCTTCTTTAGTTTAGACTCAAATTGTAGGATTCACCTGCTTTGGACAACTTTCCATTCAACTCCCATCCCTGACTATAAAGGGTGTTTTTTTGTCATGGAGGAGGGAGTCTTACATCATTTAGAATGACTATTCAAATGGTTTTAGTATGGGTTTTTTGTTGTTGTTGTTGTTCATTCTTGTTTGTTTGTTTTTAGAGAGAGAAAGCATGAGGGAGAATGGGCAGAGGGAGAGGCAAAGAGAGACTATTAGCAGAATCCATGTCAAACACAGAGCCAATGCAGGGCTTGATCTCATGACCCTGACTGAACCATCTAGGCATCCCAGTTTTAGTGTGTTTTTAATATGTATTTTTGAACCTGTTATCTATACAGTTAAAAAGAAAAACTTTAATACATGTTTGTTAATAGGCTGAATAACCCCAAAGTTCATAGAAGATCAAGATTTCAGCACATATATCTTTGTGCTCAACTATGTGTGCTATACTTCATTTACATTTTTAGCACTGTAGCAAGGTGCAGTCTTATGATATTTACTATTGGTGAGAGGAAATCTGGCTGATTTAGACACCCTATTCATACATTGTTTCAATTTTTTTACAACCATTTTTGAAATGCCTCCCATAGTACAAATATTACC